>JAAIXJ010000153.1:359453-426002 GCA_013403705.1 Heliconius hermathena
ACAGATTCCACACTTAGGAAAGAAAAAATGATATAAAAATTTCGACGTAGCTTGATGAGAACGTATGGCTTAGTGGTCAGAGCGCCTGGTCGGTTTCCAGGAGGCGCGGGTTCGAGTCCCGCTACGTTCAAATTTTTGTGCGTTTTCTAAATAAGTAAATAATTCTTTTTTTTATGGAAAAGACAAGGCAAACGAGCGTTCGAGTCACCTGATGGTAAGTGATCACCGCCGCCCACGACCCCGTGCAACATCAAAGGAGCTGCAGGTGCGTTGCCTGCCTGTAAGGTGGTTTGGGCTCCGGAGCCCGGCATTACCTGATGCGAAACGCAGTGGCATAAAGCCACTACTTCACGCCGGTTTCAAATGCCGGGGGTGGTAATAATCCGGTCGAGTCTGCCCATGCGTGTTGCCGTTGCTGGCGACGTGACTCTACCACACGTACTTTAGTCGCCTCTTACGACACCACCAGTACCAGGATGATCCTATTCTAGGCCGGGATCACACGGATGTGTGTATATGGCGGACGGTTTAATATCTTTTCATTCAAAAAAATTATAACTCAGGTTTAATTAAACCGGGGGTTATAAGCAAATATTGGTACTTTGAGGTCAAGACTATAGATATTAAAAACGAAAGATTCTTTGGTATAATCAAATTTTTGGAATTACAATGTTGTTATTTCAATATAAGATATTTCTGGAAATGTTAATATATTTTTAAAATTTTTAATGGTTTCATTTTATCATTTATTAATGAAAAGCTTATGTACAGCACTTTTTATAAAGAGTTGAAGATAACTTGATAAAGTAGGTAATTCCTTGGTCTGGCCTATTCATTATATTCTACAGGAATTTAAATAGTTTAGGTTAAATATTTTATAATTAAGTTAATCTGTGCTTATCATAAAATCGTGGATCTTTGTCTGTACGTCTGTATATGCAAGATATATTTGAAAACACGGCAATGATTTTTAAAAATTGTGTCTGTGCATTTGTTTACGTTAATCTCAGAAATAGCTTAGCCGATTTTATTGCAGTTTTCACTATTGTATTTTGGCAAGCTTCCCTTAACATTTAGTTTTTTTTTTATTTCAATTAATCTTATAAATAAAAAAGATATACTATTATAAAGAACTCTGTTCTATAAAATTTATGTCAATAACTGTTTTAATGAATTGGCTGAAATTTTACTTTTCAATATAAGTATAGATAGATTAATATACAATATAATATAGATTAGAGCGGGGGAAGTCGCGAGCGAGTCGCTAGTCGTTCTATAATGTGTTAGGATCTACGTAAACAGAGATAATTTACATATTGATAAAATATTCCTCGTCTCCACTTCATGATACTTATCGTAGACGAAGCTAAATCAACAATAATTTACTTACCCGAACCTTTAATCCGAAGCGGTGCTTCGGTGATGGTTTTCCGATCCTATTAACCGCAAAGCTGAGAGTTGATTAACTGAATGCTATAGCGAGGGCAAACGATCGTAGATATTACTAGCTGCTCGCTTATAATACTTTTAAGTTTATCTTGATATTTTAGTTATTTTTTCTAATTTAATAGTACCTAACTGAAAATGAATTTTGGTGATATTATTTCAAACACTTATTCAGATGTTTATAAGCTGTCAATAACTCGAATTAGGGCCGAAAGCGTTGAATGGAGTGTTTTCAATAACAATAGGTTGTGTCTACCTATCCTGCTGTAGCGATACGGAATAGTGCGTGAAACTTAAAACAAGTGTCAAAATACAAAACAAAGAAATAAAATCAACATTTGTTGTAAAGATGGTTAGATTTCACTATAGAAAACCTGCTCTACGATGACAGTAGATTTACTTTGTCTTCGGTAATTAATCTAACAATCTGCTTAAGCAGTTGTATAGGGATGTGCTAATCTAGGCATTTAAGCATTAAACCGTTGACTAGACTAGAATAGTATCTGTTTTAATACTGTACACGTGTCTATACTATGTTGTAGTTAGTATTAAATACAGTGTATAATTAATATTAACATTACTATTTATCAATATTTTTTGTGTGTAATTATTTATTATAAATATTTCATTTCATTTTGAGGCCAGTCGCGGCACGATCCCCACTCGAGGAGATGAAATATTTACTTAAATTTATATTTCCATTTCTTCGCTCTGGTCTCGAGGCAAAGCGCGGCGTTGAGTTCTGCCACTTAACACGCAATGCCTGCAGAATTTGGCGGAAAGTGGGGAACGAAGTGTTTTAACACTAGGTTCCCTCTGCCTACTCTGCTGAGTGCGGGATACATGATTTTTTTGATGTGAAGATGTGAAGCTGATTTTTTTTTATAAATATTTAATTTCTATCTAGGTTTGACGAAAATTATTTAGTCAAAGGCATAAAAATATAATTTGATTGACTTTGACTAAGGCCTTAAGTCTGATCTGAGGATTGACTAGTGAAACTAGAGGCGCAGAAGCTCTAACGTTTGACCATAATATATATTCATAACATAAATTTACTATAAAATAGATGTAGTTTATTGCTAAGACACCTCTTGCGTTGATATCTCTTGAGGATGTCAATCATATGTTCAACAATAAAAATATAAAATATACACTACGTATAATATATTTCTTTGAGGTGCGCTTTTCAGTATTTGGATAAGACGTAAGCATATTTCCGATTTGTAACATAGTCAGTAATGTTAGTAAAGTGCAATATTAAGCCACGAGTAGCTTAATACGTATAATATGTATTTTATATCCATTATTTCATTTAAAATGTAAATAGATTAAGATTAAAATTCTAAATATTTACAGTGCTTATATGTTTTTATTTTCATAAAGTTTTTTTTTAGAATCAAAGTTCTTACTTTGAATAATGATATTAATATTAATGTAATTTAAGCAACGATGAAAGAATCCAATGCATCGTTTTATCAGCAAATTGATAATTGAAATAAACGTTACACGAACTTATTGATGCTATTTAGTGTTAGTTTAAGGGTGTAATTGTTTAAAGTTTTATTATACTATAATAGCTAAATTAATTAGTTTTCTTAACATATCGTTTTACGTATTTTTCAATTGTAGAGGTTTATTATTTATGTATATATAATGAAGACAGGGTAATATGGAAAGTAAAATATATATTTCCTTATTTTAATTGTGTGTTTGCACATAAAAAAATTACAATCATATTTTTAAGGCCGGTCGTGACGCAGAGGTACAAAATGTGACTGTAAACGCGACTGGTTGTGGGTTCAATCGCCGCTCGAGGAAATGAAATATTAATTTAAATTTATAATTCCATTTCTTCGCTTTGGTGTCGAGGCAAAGTGCGGCGTGGGATACAGCGTGAATCTGTTTTAAATTTTCAAATTTTATGTTGTATTATTAGGAATTGTAATAAAACGAAATCATGTATTTAATTTTGTTTATTATACGTAACTTCTAAATAAGACGTACGAATAATAAAATATCATCTTTAAAGTGTGTATATACTTGGATAAACAATCTACTGGGCTAGTTTTAAAAAATAAGATATTATTTCTGTTATGATATTTAAAAAGCGGTTAAAATAAAGCGTCGTGAGCTAAGTTGCAACTAAAAAGCAATTCTGGAGCGCGTATTCACAGACCAAACCTTAGTAAATGTTGAACGCCCTTTCCTTAAACCAGGTCGCACCTTCCAATGATATAAAAATAGGTTATTATTTATTTCTCATTTAACCTTTAGAATAATATTTTAATATAAACGTAATGTAGTGTACATTATTTTAATATTTAAAAATATTATATCATCGTTTTGTAGTGGTAGTACTAGTAATATAGTCAATTAAAAATTCAATATTTTTTTTTTAAGTTCAATTAATTTTCTATCTGTGAAGTATGAGGTAAAAAATAGAGTGGAATTATGTTTTTTATATGGAAAAGACAAGGCAAACGCGCGTTCGGGTCACCTGATGGTAAGAGATCATCGCCGCCTACGAAGTTTAAACATATGTATTTATTGGTATTGATGATTTGGGCTTAATTTTCGATTACACTTGGTTCCTGTAATATTTGATTTCATCGGAAAAATTACAAAACAGAAGTATATGCTAACACTACAATATCGTATAATAAATACTTTTTATCTATTTTAATCTCTGACAGAAAAAGCTCCTCTATTTGATGTATATGTATGTGCATGTGTACGTCTGTATATCATCGTAGCTTCAAACCAATTTTGATTGAATTTTTTTTATTAGAAAGGTGATTTAATCAAAAGTGATCTTAGCCATGATTCAAGAAAATTTAATTAGCGGGTTGAAGGTTAACAGCTATTTTCTAGTTGTTTATTTACTCTTTAAAGACTTTTATGTCGAGAGTTTTCTAGACATTTAGTTAAATTTAATGATTTACTTCGTTATTTATAATAAGCTAAAAGGAATAAAAAAAGTGAAAAAAGAATTTAAAGAGTAATATGCAACAACTGCGACTAAGAATGCCGGTTAGTCGAATTTTAATAAGCTCAAAATAATTACTAAGTTATGAAGCCAGACGGTAAGACGACAAAAGTTTGTTCGATATTTTGTACCGTTGCTTTAGTAATATATAATATTGTTATATAGATCATTGCTTTAATTATATATAATTAGATACGATAGATAACTACAATAAATACTAGTTATATATAACTAAAGCAATGTTCTCATACAGATATCATAAGATAGTTTAACTATATAGATAAATAATTTATCTCGTTGACTGTGGATCACTTACCAGCGACTTTCAACTGACGTTGTGGCTTCAAATGAACCTAATGCACGGCTTCCGAAATATGATAAAAAATAAATAAAAAAATTAGCTTCTCGCAAATAGCACGGTAGGCTGAGGAAAGGTTCCCCACTTTCCGTCGATTTTTTTGAGGCATTGCGTGTTGAGTGGCAAAACTTAACGCCGGGCTTTTGTCTTGGTGCCATAGTGAAAAAATGAAAATATAATAATAAATAATAATTCATTCCATCGGGTGGGGATAACCACAGTGTTACCAAAGGGGTAACCCAGGGGGGTAACCCACAACTGACGCGTTACCGTCACACCCTGCGCCACGACGCAATGCCTCAATAAGCCTGATCTCGTTATCTTTGTGTAATAAACACGATGTAAGAAATATTTGTGACACAGTTAGAATTCACTTGTCTAAACATTTTCTTCGCCTTTGGATTTACTAAATATATAATACAGTGAAAAATCGGCAACCAAAAATATCACTTCTGTAAAAACTAATACCGCACAGCGCAAATTTTCTTACCGATTAATGATCCGGTTTTTGCTTCACAAAAAATTTTCTTTCTTTTATTACTTTTTTTGTGTCGACTCCTTTTTCGATTAATCTGGATTTAGATACTAATTGATGCGGAAAGTGTCTTACAAGAAAAACAAAAAATAAAGTATTTTAGTAAAACAGAGGGATGTTAAAAGTTTGACATGTTTATGTATATGTGTAAGTGTGTATGTATATGTATACTTATATATCTGCTGTGGCATAGTAGTTTCTAAACGGATGAACCGATTTTAAATTAGTTTGTTATTGATTGAAAGGTGACTAACGCCCAATATTAATAATCTATCTCCTACGTCAATCTTCGATTGTTCCATATATCTATCTAAATCGAGAGTTTTGTTAGCCACGGTTCAAAAAATATGTTGTTGCTTGCCTTTTTGTAGTTGTTTGTTTGCTTAGTGTAACCATTTGAGTAATTTTTTTTAATTATGATTTATTCTTAGTGACATGTACCTACCTAACCTGCTGTACGCGATCGCTATTATTACTGTGTTTGCTTTAAAATTATAACAAAAAAAAAATCTCTAAATGAAATAAAGTGAGGGAGTATAGCACTAGACAATACTTAAAATAGCATGTATTTTTTATGTACCTAAGCCCAAAAAGCTTTAAATACAAATATAGTTTTGAATAAAAATAGAACGTATAAACTACTTACATGTTTTTCCGATTTACTATTAAAGAGCCTAGCAGGTTAATATTTGCAGAAATCCGTAACGATGACAAATGATACCGCATTAATGGGTTTCCTATTGTAAGCACAGTGCTTTTATAGGACATGACAAACCGATTTAATAATAAATTATAAAGATAAATTACTTATTTGGTTTTAGCGGTTGTTTTTCCACTTAAATAAAATCAAAATCAACTTCACGCTGTATCCCGCATACTGCAGGGTAGGCAGAGGGAACCTACTGTTAAGACACTCCGTTTCTCACTTTCTGCCGAATCTGGAGGCATTGCGTGTTGAGTGGCAGAACTCAACGCCGCGCTTGTCCTCGACACCAGAGCGAAGAAATGGCAATATAAATTTAAGTAAACATTTCATCTCCTCGAGTGGGGATCGAACCCACAACTAGTCGGTTTTACAGTCACACTTTGTGCCCATGCGCCATGACTGGCCTTTTTTTAAATATAATTATTTTAATAAAAATAAGATGATGAAGGTTTTACTAATTTTTTAAAGTGAAATTATTTTAACAAGATTGAATGTGTATGTTTAAGTAGATACTAAAAGAAATAGAAAATGGGTAATTTGTAGAAAAGACAAAATTTGAGTTCAAAATGAAACCTATATGAGAAACCTATATTACCTATTAATGTTATTTGCGTCGGTTAGACGGATTTGGAAGAGTAAGCAGTAAAAGTATCAATAATTTCGTTTACGAGTAACGTTTTTGCGATATCTAGAATACTATAATTAAATAATACTAAAAAAATACCATTTTTGAAAATAAGCGTTTTTTGTAAAGGTCAGTTATGCTAAAATAAATTAGAGGTGATGTAATTATTTCTCCCTTATTATTTTTTTTAATTTTTTAGCTTTCTCCTATTTCTTTTATTTTCATTCAAAAAAACACATAAAACTATAAAGTTAAATTCCACGGTGTTTTTCCCGTCCATCTCCATATACCAGAGTTCTTGCCAAGAGAAATTAAATGAGTTAAAGATGACCTGTCTATCTTCCTTAGTTCAGAAGTTCCTTTATTTACATTCCGGCTATATCTTCAGACTCTAGATATTTTTAGCACGAGACTATTAGACAAGACAAATCAAACGACACGACACGATCTATCTATCTTTCTGTCAGCTCCGTCTCCATTACCAGTTGAGGAATTGTACTTTTCATCAGCAGCTTATCAATTAACTTGATAGTGCATAACTAGTTTTCTGTATCCTTGGATATTTAAAAGATTCCTTAGCTACTAATCGTTCAGGAGTTGTGTTATTAGTTCAGTGATGTCATCAGTTACAATTACAATATGCAAAAGGTAAAGCTACAACAACCTTAGTACAATATCAAATTACTAAGTCTGTTTGTTTTACTTGGCACCGACTTCAAAATTATAAAATCTTTTTTCAATTATTTTTATTTAATAAAATTAAAGTACATTTTACTTTTTGTAAAATTATTTATTTGAAGTCGGTTTTTTTTGTTTAAAAATTAATTTATTTTACGATTTTAAGTGATGGGTAGACCTTAAAAGGAAGGATTTTCTCAAGTTAGTGGTTGTCCCAACCTCAAACTTAATTAGTTATTATTATACATACAACATTTTGGCATATTGATAAGAATATATATAAAAAATATTGTGGCGGCAGTCATTTTGGCTGAAGAGAAAAAAAATATTGTTAAGGTTTATAACATTGCTAAATAGTCATGCCTGGATTGTAAAATTTTGATATCTAAGTACCCATCTCTTATTCTAATAAATAATGATATAATAATGTTTTTGTTTCCTATTTAAGTCACATTTTTTTTTAATTTAGTGAAACTCTTAAAAATTTAAGGTATAAGAGTACATGCTTGTCTAAAAATACCGGTAGATATTTTTGAGCTGACATTTTAAAATAAGTGATACTGTAAACATTATATGTTAACTTAAAAGATAAATAAAATAATATAAGAAACACAATGATTGAAACGTATTATCTCTATATTCCTAAATTACACAAGGTAAATGTAAAGTGGTACATCCATATATTCATGAATAAATAATAACTTCTCGTAGTTTCGCAACAATTTGCTTAGTCTGACGTACTGCAATATTAGAAAACACTTGTGGCTTGTAACAAATGTAAACAACTAAAAGCTGACCTACTAAATATTCGGGTTAGTATCTATTCAACGATATTAAATTCCAAAAGAGATGTGATATATTATGTAGGAATTTGTACGAACTCCTTTATTACTTTAATATGTTTTTATATTTAGATATCTTCTGTGTTCTATGGGATAAGCAGTGAGAAGTTTTAGATAATATGTTAATGCTATCAGATGAGTGACGACACAATGATTCTATCTTTTG
The DNA here is from genome assembly GCA_013403705.1 of Heliconius hermathena. Classification (NCBI taxonomy): domain Eukaryota; kingdom Metazoa; phylum Arthropoda; class Insecta; order Lepidoptera; family Nymphalidae; genus Heliconius; species Heliconius hermathena. Next base: position 367,799 of record JAAIXJ010000153.1, read on the forward strand.
AAAATAAATATTGATAAAACTAAATTCGTGGCTTTTTCTGACATTCGTTTTTCTATCAAATCTTTGATAGAAAAATCTTGCTTGCACACTCCAAGATGACTGCAATTGTTTCGTTCGCTTTTATTATTAAATATTTGGACGTTACTGTAAATTGTTGCTTAAGTTGGTTACTTCATATTAATAATACAGCCAGCTGTATACGTAAAGTAATTCCGATATTTAAAATACTTAAAAAATCTGGTGATTCTGAAATACTGCTCACAATTTATTATAACCTCATACAAAAACTTCTATTGCATCGTTCTATGGGAAAGCACCAGCCAAAATAAGTAGCGTTAAGTCGCACAATCCAACTCTACTCAATACTCTTAAAATTAAGATAATTAAACTGAATTACTGCAAAAAATATTTTGCATGAATAATATAGTAGTCGAGAATTTTATTATATTAATCAAGTAAGAGCCAGCTTGGAATAAAGTTTTCTCTAGATTTTCTTTAGTTAACCGTTATACTAATGAGAAGAAAAAAAATATGTATTTAAAATAAAGAATAGTTGTGTGAATTCTTCTGGTGTTGAATAAATCTTCAATGACACTTTTATTCAGTTGACAAACGCATTACGCTTTGGAAAGCGTCGCCTGCATTGGTTGCATACCGCCATTCCAAAATACTAGTTTAAAGCAATTTGGCATAACGCCCGCCCGCAAATCATTGTCGAGTGAGGCCGTGTGTTGACTAGCCTTAAGAATTTGGATAGCCGTAAAAATGGTATTATGTTTTCGTACTGTATCTTTAGTTTTGTTTAAATTTTTATAATCTAGGCTAAGACTTCAATAACTGCAATACAAAAAAAATGTTCTATTACAATGTTGAAATTTGTAAATAACAAAAAAAAAAACTGTATAAATAAATCCGTAATATTTGGAAACATTACGTTGAAAACTTAATTTTTCCAAATGTTATGGATTTCATATAATATAAATTTATTATTTTTTTATTTAATATTTATATAATATAATTTAACTTTATTTTAGGAAACCTGACAAATATCGTAAATAATATCCTTTTATTTTTTCATAAATTTTAAGCATTTATGCAAAATTTATTTTTAAGCATTTAAGCATGCGGTAATAATTAGTGGTTAATTTGTACACTTAAATGCTATTATCTAAAATTGGATTCTAGTATTATTTAAAGAAAATTTCGATATAAAACTCAAATAAAAATTAAGCTTGCTAAATCACAACACCAAGGTCCTATTTAACCATTCGTTCCGCGTGTCGCCCGTTAGATGCAGGTGGTGTTGAATTGTTCAGAAAAAAATAAAATAAAATCACCATTTATTCCGCCCGCGAACAAGTCCTTGTTATTTCCACAGAGGTGATCTGCATAAAAATGCACTATCTCTTACAATTCCTGTGCAGACGCCGGCAACTTCTGAAGCTTAACACTTTTGTAGAGTGTTTGAAAATGAAATTTATAGTAAATGCAAATCGTATTTTGTTATAACTGCTCTGTTATCCATGAATTTACATTTTTTTGTCGCTTATAGACACGATTTACTGTTTCATTTACTTTTCACCAATTAGTTATATTAGAGAATTAATTGATGCGTACAATTCTTATTGCCATAAAGCGGTCTCAGTACATAGTCTCAGTACATAGTCTCAGTATTTTTTTTATATTTTATTAGGTTAATATATTTTTCATGCACTTTATAAGAAATATTAGCACTTGTCTTCTGTATAAACTACAACTCTGCCAAATTTCATATAGTTTTTGAAACGAATTAATAATAAGCGCACTAATTATAAATCCATTTCTAGTATCAATATTATGTACATCACCGATTTTAGTATAATAATTATTATTTTTCTTAATATATATTAAGAAATTTGAAGCTTAAGTCTATCTTTTAGCTTAAGTTACAAATTGTACGAATAGCTTGCTTTTGCAAGACAAACATTGTGCTTATAGCGGCGGCATTGTCCTTAAGCAAAATGACACAGGATACAATACTATGATATAATATAAACAAGATAAGTCGTTTTCATGTCAGTTAATAATCAATGTTCTTACTTTTGAAAGCTGATGCTGCTAATATACAGAACGGCAGGTACTAGCGAGGATGTCACGGTAAGAATGAAGAAAAACGTGTTCAGGTGATTTGGGCACGCCGAACAAAAGAATAATGAAAGAATGGCAAAAAAGATTTAGAAAGAAAAAGTGTGCAGTAAGAGAGGTAGACCTCGGTGTACTTTTGAAAACACGGTATTTATGAAACTGGAGGAAGGTCACGTAAAAAGCTCGATGACAATATGTTTCGCCGATCCGAACGCCTGCAAATCAGCAGAGGTTCCTTTTTCCCTTAAAAAGTACGAATCGTAACAAAACATAGATATAACTAACCGATTTTAGAGAATAGATGTTAATGGCAAGAAAATTCCTGGATCCTCATGACTCCTGACTCTTAAGCTTAGCAGCTTTCGCTTTGTGCTGTATCTCTAACCAGAGGGTGGCGCTAGTCCAGTTTTTTTTAAATGAAAGTAAAGAGTATATGTTACTTCAAAGAAATAAACTTCAAAAATCACAATAGCCATTAGACCAGTACCAGGACTAGACCAGTAAATCTTTAAAAAATAAATATTACGCATTGTACAAAAAACTAAATTTACCCAATACGAATTTTAGAATAAATAATAAATTTTGTTTATTATTTTAATAAAAAAAATAAGAAATAAAATGTTCAAAATACATAAACCAAAAGAGCAGTAAAACCAAGTGTCATTTTATGGACGAGGGCGTACAATCTGTACATCGTAATGTCGCAGATAACTTAACGACCAGTTTTATATTATTGAAGTCAAAGAAATAATATCGTTACATTTACAAGAAATTACTTCGATCTACCTATCTATATATTAATTTATGTGAAGCAAAAAAATTGGACCTCTTTTTACGAAAATTGCGCGGACGGAGGAGTTGGCACACTTAGAGTTTTGTAAAGAGAAGTGCTGAATGCCAATGTTTTCCAATAATGTGTTTTTTGCCGTTTTTTATGTAGATAATGGTACAGAACCTTTCGTTTGCGGACCGACATGCCCTTGGCCGGTTTTATTTTCATCATGTAGGTTTTAGTATCAGATAATTTTTACGGAATGAGGATATCACTTCCGTAACTTAATCGTAACGTTCATGTCTCGTGTAAAATTTTCAGTTTAGTTTTTGAATTATGGCGTTTCAAGTATGCCAGTAAGCGCATATAATTTTATCGATGGACCACGAAACATCACATCACATCAAAATATGTTTCAATTGATCACTATTGACGTTTATGACGTCAATGTGCTAACTGATGTATTTATTAAATGTGTTGTTGAATTTATTGTACTCATATTATATCCAAATTATACAAAATCTTTACATAAATTGTACCCTATGTGTGGATGATGTTTAAGATATATTGCTGTATGGCTTTATCTAAATCCGTTCAATATTAAATACCCTATATACATAAGTATGTCACATATATCAAGAAATTAAAATATTTTTTTTTAGCTTCACGCTGTATCCCGCACACAGGAGGGTAGGCAGAGGGAACCTAGTGTTAAGACACTCAGTTCCCCACTTTCTGCCGAATTCTAGAGGCATTGCGTATTGAGTGGCAGAACTCAACGCCGCGCTTAACCTCGACACCAGAGCGAAGAAATGGAAATATAAATTTAAGTAAATATTTCATCCCCTCGAGTGGGGATCGAACCCACAACCAGTCGGTTTTACAGTCACACCTCGTGCCGCTGCGCCACGACTGGCCTCAATTAAAATAATAATATAATTTATTTTTTATATAATACATAGGTAAGTAAAACTGAAAAACGATTAAAGCCTTCGATTACGCCGAAGAAAAAAGTGTAGTATATTAAACTAAACCATGGCGATATTGACATTTATTATATAATTTGCAATTTATGAACTTATTGATTATTCTTCTGTATTGTAAACAAGAACTATATATATATTGGGTAATGGATTGCCATAACGGAATTATTATGAATTATAATGTCACTCGTTAGAGTGTACTCGTATATCTGTTGACTCGTATATCTGCCTTACCTCTTGACTTATTAATTATTAAGTCATATAAGCGGCATTTCATTAGTACTTAGTAATTACTAAATAAGCTACCTCGTATTTGAACAATGTCAGAATTCCATAAGCTCATCAAACAGACTAAGAGAGGCTATAACGAATCAGTTATTGTATAATATTTATATTTCTATATTGCCATTTTATAATTTTGCCACTTTTTATGTCATGCGCTTAAAATTAATTGCATTTAATAAAAAAAGATAAATAATATATATATAAAGCGCGTTACTCCAATGTTATAATAAACAAAACTAATGAAAGATATTTAATTTGGTTCCTTCTAAAAGATAAACAAATGTCGATGGACTGTCTGCCCTATCATTAATCTTGAAGACTTTATTAAGTGTCCACAGAAAACTTCAAAGAAAATGCAAGGGATTAGCAAAGTGTTGTAATTAAAAGGCAGCCTTCCTTTGTCTATGTGGTTTTTGGCTTGGTACCTTTTTAACCGACAGAAAAAGAAGAAGAGTTAGTGTTGAATTTTTCGTTGAAAAAAGATAACGTAATGGAGTACGAGCACTATATATTCCAGGTAAATCTGTTTGTTTTTAAGATAATACATTCATATTACAATACAGTCTTATTTAATATCAGGATGAACGTATAATTCTAAAATTAGATGTAATTTTTTAATAGGTTTTTTTAATAGCTACGGTAAAAAAATAAAGAAAGATACCATTTTCATCAATTATTTTATTATATAATATTTAAATGTATTTACGTTCCTGTCATTCTTTAAAATTTTTTATGTAGAACTTCAGTGTTCATGTAAGCGAAATTGTGATACATTTTTGAGCTAACCACTTAACTTGTCATTAACATAGCCATGTTTTACCCAACTGCGTCCCTTTTAGAGTGCTTTTAGTATAATAACTAGACTACTTTACAAGAATAGATTACCTTAACAAGAATTCAGGTGTAAATCCTTGGTTAGGTTACTAGTACATACATTCTCATGATATATTAAAATGTAATTTTATTAAGATACCTTTAAAATAAAGTAACTAGTTAGTTTGCATGAATTAATGTAGGCGGAACGTGAAAAATTAAGATATCTATTACTATATACTTTTCATCTAAACGTAAGAAATAAAATTAAACATTATATTTACACGAGTCCGTTATGGTACAAAGTGTTACTGTCACGACGTTTAAATTGTAAAGGAAAGAGCGGCGTTGAGTTCCGCCACTCAACACGTAGAGTCTAAATTTGGTCTTGAGTGAACACAGAATTCGGACCCCCCATATAAATTTCCCATTCTTAAATCGGTGACGTATAGAACGCCGCATTACTTAACATTTTACTTGGTTCTCATTTCACATTTATGTTTTATTTCAATTATTAGATTTGATTCATGAAAGTAACGCTAGCATAACCAATAATATAAATAAAAAATATTAATTTTTTTTTATAAAAAATGATATTTGGTGCCTTACATCAATCACCTACACTATTCATTTATCATTTTATATCGATGAGCATCTATTATATTCGCGGAGTCATTCGGTCCGCGTAATTTTTGAATTTTATCTGTGCGAATGTAATTTTAATTTTTTAATGTCAAATTACTAATAATAAATAAATCAGCTTCACGCTGTATTCCGCACAGCAGGGTAGGTAGAGGGAACCCAATGTAAGTACACTCCGTTCCCCACTGTCCGCCGAATTTTGGAGGCATTGCGTGTTGAGTGGCGGAACTCAACGCTGCACTTTGCCTGGAAGAAATGGAAATTTCAATTAAAATAAATGTTTAATTTCCTCGTGTGAGGATCGAACCCACAAATTGTCGCTTTTACATTTTGTCACACTTTGTATTCCTGCGCCACGACTGTCCTCTTAATCGTAAATGAGGGACAGGATTCAAATTTATTGGGGGAAAACATTTTATATTTCATTGAATCTGTGTTGTGTATATTGAAAAAGGAGTATGAAACGTCAGTTTGTAAATCAATAGATATTGTAGTATAATTTTAATCATATATTATATTTTTATTAAATTATGATAATTTCATCAAATTAGATGAATGATATTATCGTAGCATGAATATAAGCAAAATATTATTTTAATTCAATATGGTGCTATAAATTATCTTTATTTAAGTAGGTATATAGGTATATTTCTACTTTCTTTAATATATTTATGAAAGTGTTTGTAACTATTTTAATCTAAAATATCGTATACAGAAAACAATGTAATTGAAAAAAACCACTGGTGCGTAAGATTCATCATATTTTCGGTTGAGTTCGCGGCTTGGAATTTTGCGCTACGCATGGAGCAGGCCATTCTGTAGAGTGCAAAGTTTGAAATACGATTATTATTTTCAAATTTCAAACAATTTTTTCGTTATCTGTGTAACTTCTTTTATTTTTGTTTGTTATTGAAAATAAATATATTATAATAGAGCTAATAGTGGAAAGAAACCAAATTTAAATAAATATATTTTGAGTAACAGATTTGACAAGGATTACTTTAATATAATTGATCAATTAAAAATTATATAAATAAACAAGTCGTCTACCATTTTACATAATATTTTAAAACTGAATAGACACATGAACATTATTTAAAAAAAAATAAAACGTTTATACAAAAATAAAACATATTTTTTCCCACAGTCACAAAATGTATAACAATTATAAATCAAACAAATATCTAGAGAAAATGACTAACTTTTTTAGCTGAAATACTTTTAAAATTATTTCCAAAAATAGAGTTATTGTCGTTGAGTGTAATCTTAAGTTATTTGAAATTAAAATAAAATTAAAGTTATTATATATAATATAAAATTCCAAAATAAAATATAGCGTCGTCGAGGGCTTATAACTTGGGCTTTTTATAAAAAAGCGATCAAAAATCGTTTGGTAAAATGTGTATGACATGCGAACAAACACAACCAGACAGGCAAAAATTAAAACATATTTTTTACTTATTTTACTTATACACAAGACTCCTAAAACTCTTACTTTAGTTTATATTGAATGTGCAGAGAAGACTCCTTTTACTGTTTTCTGTCTGTCAGCTTCACGCTGTATCCCGCAAACAGCAGGGTAGGCAGAGGGAGGTTCCCTCAGGTGTTAAGACATTCCACCACTTTCCGCCGAATTCTGGAAGCATTGGGTGAGTGGCAGAGCTCAACGCCGCGCTTTGCCTCGATACCAGAGCGAAAAAACGGAAATACAAATTTAAGTATATATCATCTCTTCGAGTGGGGATCGAACCCATAACCAGTCGCTTTAACAGTCACACTTTGTGCCCATACGCCACGACTGACCTCTTCTTTTACTGTTTTATTATATTTAGACATATTTTATATGTATATTAGCCGAAGAGCCTCCTTTTATAAAAAATCCATACCTATATTATAAATTCGAAAGTAACTCTGTCTGTCTGTCTGTCTGTCTGTCTTTTACGCAATCAGGGCCAAACCGCTAATTCAATTGTGATAAAATACTCATATAGAGATACTTGAGGGTCTTCGGATGAACATAGGTTACTTTTTTTTCTCATATTTGTAATATTGTCGATATATACTAATATATTAAAATACTTTTTAATTTGACAGGCAATTTATTCTGCCATGTTAATAACAACCGACCGTTGCTAAGCAACGGTTTGCAAAATTTGTATGTTGTTTTAAGAAAACGTCACCCAAAATGAGCTTGCTTAACGCATACATGGCGTGCGCCGACTCAACCTTATGAGACACATAAAAACAATGTTTTACAAAAATATTGTCTAAAAAATATTGTTTAAATAATATTTAAAAAAGTCCGCGATACATATACCATATTTATCTCTGAAGATTGAGTAAAAGTAACCATTTTAATTAATTTACTTTATATTTATCGGGTTTGTGTTGTATGTATTTTCTATAATTTGATATTGATCCTTATAAAAATGTTTTTATAAGGTTTAAAAATTTGTAAATTTTCATACATTTTCGAACTACTATTAATTTTTATGTAGTATTTACTGTTTGTAATTAATTTATACTATTCTCTGGTTCTTCGCTTATTCTAATATTAATATTATTAGTAGTAGATTAGTTAGATTTTCATTAATTTCTTGGTGTGGTATAAGTTGCGGCCCTGCGCGGCATCGGCATAATATTATTTAAGTATTAAGGAAAGAATTGTTGGTTATTTCATCTTGGTTGGATGGTTATCTATACCGCTGTTATACACTTAACAAATTGTAGTTGTAGTTTTTTGGGTTTTTTCTTTGATATTGCTCGCAAAAATTATCGAATTTAATGCAGAAAGCAGTTTAGTTATTTCATATAGTATCTATGTACGCGCGCAAAACGTGTAAAAAGATTTTTCCCGGGTAAATCAGTAAAACCGATCACTGAAATGTCCAATAAAAATCAGTTTAGTTGTTCTGGATATTAGCTCGGGGAAATAGAAAGACAGACAGACAGAGTCAAAAAATATAAAATTATTTTTTATTGTATTTGAGTATTATGTAAATAACCACATACACTTGCAAAAACATAGCACAACATATTTAATTTTAATTCTTTTAAATATTTATTTTACTTTGATAATATTAATAATGTAATGTAATGTATGTTAATGTAACTTATAATTTTTTTCATTTAAATTAGTTATATATTTTCAAAAAAAAATCATAAATATATCTAAAAAGCATTCGTATAGTTTAAGCGGGCGAAGCCGCGTCCGTCTATATATATATATTCAACAACTTACAAATAATATTACTTACTTCTAATATGTTGGTGGCTTTATTTATTTCGTAATAATATTGAACATCGATTTGCTGTCAAACTGTAGCCGCAGGTGTCGTAGAACCTGTTATTATCTTGAGGTTTCATTGTCGTAGAGCGTCTCGTTTAATTAAAATGTTCTGGAGACTAAAATTTTTGTCTTAATTAAGGCTTATGCTAATTCCTTGAAACCCTATTTATCTAAACCTATACATTTAAAATCTTAGTTCTAGTGGTATAAAAATATTTAAACGTAAGCGTGACAGATTGTGAGTTTGATTCCCACTCGTATTCGTAGTACGAGGATTCGTATCCTTGCTCTGGTAATGAGGCAAAGCCCTGCGTTGAGTTCCACTACTCAACACGCAATGCCTCCAGAATCGGTGGAAAGTGGGACACGGAAGTGTCTTAATGGAGACGGAGTATCTTAACACTAGGTTCCCAGGTTCCCTCTGTCTACTCTACTATGTGCGGGTAACAGAAGCGTGAAGCTAAAAAAACGTTCACCTGTACTTGTATTTTTTATAATTATTTTATGATTATTGCTAATTGCGACGAAACATATCTTTTAAGTTTTTAAAACATATTTTGGACCTTTATAAATTATTTTAAACATGCCTGATAGTGTAACTGATTTCAATTTATATGTTTTTTAACTTCAATTTTAATAGAAAGTTCAAAGAAGGCAAAACATAAATCAAAATCAGCTTCACGCTGTATCTCGTACACAGCAGGGTAGGTAGAGGAAAAATAGTGTTAAGACACTCCGTTCCCCACTTCCTGCCGAATTCTGGAGGCATTGCGTGTTGAGTGGCAGAACTCAACTCCGCGCTTTGCCTCGACACCAGAGCGAAGAAATAGAAAACTATAAATTTAAGTAAATATTTCATCTCCTCGAGTGGGGATCGAACCCATAACCAGTAGGTTTTACAGTCACACTTTGTGCCGCTGCGTCACGACTGGCCTCAAATGCAATACATATCTGAAGTAATTATTAGACATCATTTGAACATACGAGTATAAACATTACATAAAGCTGTACATATATTTAACGGTACAAAGGTAGCATATGCCATTAATAGCAGCAGATGGTCCTACATCGTACCTCGTAAAATATGATGTATGCAATATATAGAATAAGTAAAATAGTCTACTATAAAACGTTGCTCTGGAATAAGGCCAAATGCAAAATGGCTAACTGAAAGCCTTAAAGTTACGCGTGAAAATATGTTAAATTTGTTAGTTTTAGAGTCTAATATATATTAAGGGACATTATTATAGTAAAACATATATTTTTTTCTTATATTATAAATATTTCAAGCTATATTCTGGTTCTTCTATTCTGAGTGATTCTAATATAAACAGACTGCTATAGTCTGTTTATATTAGAAACATTGTTATATGAACTGGTGATGAATTTTATTTGTACAGATTGTTATATCAGACAGGGAGAGTAAACGGACAATGTTTAAAGTATAAGTGTAGATTTAGTAATATTATTTACTTTCTAAAACTTTTTTTCGTTTGTATGTTGAATGTATTTATCTGAAAAATAATAAAAGAGGTAGTTCGATACGAAATATTTCGTATTATAAAAGAGTATTATGATATAGAGACCAGTCGTAGACACGACTAGTTGTGGGTACGATCCTCACTCGAGGAAATGATGTATTTATTTAAATTTATACTTTCATTTCTTCGCTCTGGTATCGAGTCGATATGCGGCGTTGAGTTCCTCCACTCCATGGTCAACTCCTTCCGAATTCGCCAGAAAGTGGGGAACAGAGTGTTTTAACATCAGGTTCACTCTGTCTACTCTGCTGTGTGCAGGATACAGTGTGAAGCTGTTTTATTTTCTTATCATGAGATCATCGTGCACAGCTGGGCAGTGTCTGCCTATAAATGGTTATGTGATCGATCTCTTACTGCTCTCTGCTCTTACGATCTTTTACTACTAAAAACGAAGAATGGATTGTCTTGACAGTAGGTCCTCTATCTACCCAATATGCAGTGTAAAAACTAATACTAATAAATTATATTTTTAACAAAAAAAACCGACTTCGTACAATAAACTAAAAACTAAAAAATAAATTAATTAACATAAAGTAAAACGTACTTTGATTTTGTTAAACAAAACTAATTCGGTGTCAAGTTAATGCTACAAACAACCTTATATAGTAAGGTATATATGCTTCATATCAAATTACTAAGCCTGTTTGTTTTACTTGGCATCGACTTCAAAATCATAATTATTTTTGTTTAACAAAATAAAAGTACATATTACTATATGTTAATTAATTTTTCTTTTTACTTTTTAGTTTATTGTCTGAAGTGGGTTTTTTTTTGTTAAAAAAATATTTATTTTACGATTTTAAGTGATGGGTACACCTTAAAAGGATGCTGCTCAAAAGAGTAGGTAGTGGTTTTCCTATGTGTAACTTCAATCTTAATTATGTATTATTTTTGCGCAAACTAACATTTTGGCATATTGACAAAAACATAAAAAAATTCGGGCGAATTAGGAAGCTCTCCCTTTTTTGAAGTTGATTTAAAGTAAGAACGTCCTTTTTTTTAAGTTGATTAAAAAGAAATGCAACGTTGAGGAATATCACTTCTGACGAAAAGTCAACCGTGGTTCGCCAATTTTAAAAATGTTTTTCATTGTAACTATTAAATTATAATTATATTTATTACTAAAAACTTGATCAATTTCAACAGGATCTCATAAACAGAACCTAAGTAAACTTTCACCAAACTATCCTTGAAGTCTATCCTTTCAAATAAAAAAAGAATCATCAGAATCGTTTGGTGTAATATTGAGCTATTCAACCATTTGTCGCGCACATATCTAATGCAAATTTAAGACTTATGTGATTTTGTCACATATACCTTTAACAGAAATGAATTTTAAAAAAATAGGACCACACGGAGAGCACTAGCTTTCAGATAAAAAAAAAAACATCAAAATTGGTTCACGCAGTCAAAGTTCTGAGATAACAAACATAAAAAAACACAAGAACAGTCGAATTGATAACCTCCTTTTCTTACAGAAGTCGGTTAAAAAATAAAAGAACATTAATTCCTAATTTAAAATTATGTAATGTGATTATTACTGGAGTATGTGCTGTTGACCTGGGAGCTGTGAAGACCAGTCCAGGTCAACAACAACATTGTATTGCCGGTATGGAAAAGAAATATTAATAAAATATGTTCACTGTTACGTAAATTTAAAATTATTCTTTTAAATTTACGAACAACGAAATAATAAAATAAATTTTCATTATTATACTAGGTATACAAATTGAAAGTAGTAAGAATGTTTGTTGAAACAATTTGAAAATGTAACATTGATATATTTAGTCACGATCGACCGATTGACATAAGAATCATCAAAATCGGTCACTGTTTGATTTTTACAAAGTTACATACAAACATACATACATTTATAGAATCATAAAGTCACTAACCTCTTTTGCGTAGCGTAGTCGGGTAAAATAAGCTGAAGTGAAATAAGATATAAATGAAACACTGTATACATAGCGACATCATTGTGTATTTTATTAATTACACCATTAATATGGATTCATGTAATACAACGTAATGTGATTATAGCTGAATATTTACCTTCTAAAAGCTATTGGCTCTGGGTTTTAAATAAGAATTTATTTCAATTAATTATTTAAAAAAATATTGAGAAATAATATTATTACTATAAATTCTACATAATAATTGAAATTTTGTAACTTCAATACATGCTTTATTATTTTCTATAATCACGTTACGATATGATATTCAAAAATCTTATTCATATATTTAATATTATCGTTTAACATTTAATTGAAAACATCATTAATTTCTATAAACTACATTAAAAATTGTGTATATATCACATAATGTATGTTTTGATATCATATTAAACTGTATTAGTTTACAATGTTTTAACACTAATTATATAAACATTTTGTACGACTAAAATACAATTGAATTGATGATGTAAAATAAAACAAAATATAGATAATATATCTATATCATAAGTACCTACCATAGTCTCAAAGAAATTAGTAAAACCCAAATGTCAGTTTTCACAAATGTCAGTTTTAGGCCTCAATTGTCACATTATAACGGTTCTTTTTATATGTCAAAATTGAACAAAAAATTGAACTAATATTATAACTGTTAAATATATTGTTTAGTAAATTATTTTATGATGTAATTTCTTGAATGTTGATTTGTTTCAAGTATTTTTTTTACTTTTGACACAAAAAAACATTAAAACATTTTTTAAGTATATAATTCTAAATTTATTATCAGAATGAGTAAAATAATTAAATATGAATTAGGCATTGCTTATTCTAATTATAAGAATATCTAAAAAATTACAATAAATAAAAAACAATTTAACAATATGTAGATGATATGAGATAATGATCGTAGTGTATATACGTATTGTCTTTTCTTTATTATAGTACATCTTATTTCTAGTAAAACTATTGCAAAATATAAAAATATTAACAGCAAGAATTTTTTTTTATAAACAAGCCTTGACTCAATTCTAAACATTTTTAACAAAAAATAAGACAACAGATAAAATAAAGTAAATGTAAAAATATAATATATTAAAAAATGTACATTATTTTGTTTATTTCCGATAAAACAATGCAAATAACAAGCTATACATATAACTACATTCTCATAGCATATGTAAAGGAATAATAACAAAAAGTTCCTAACAAAATATCTAAATTATTCCGTTTAATACTCGACATAACATAAGGTATCCATCGAATTACAAATTTGTCAAACTAGTAAGAGTCGCTAGTAACTTGCTTGATATATTGCATTTTGACATTAAAAACTATGTGCCCAGGTTCCCGCTGCCTACCCTGCTATGTTCAGGATGCAACGTGAACCTAAAAAAAATAAAAATTTCAAAACCACACATGTACATGTGTTTTAGATAAATTTTGATCACTAAACGCGCAAGGTGTAATTGATTTTAAGTAACCAGTTACTTATTTGAAAGTCTCGTCAGCGGCCAATCATTGGCATACTAGTCCGTTATTAATACGCCTTCTCTTAACAAAGCTAAAGCCAACTTTTGTTCTTCCTAAAAGAATTGTAGCTACCACATCAAAATTAAATAAATATTACACTTATCAGGGCGTTATCACAGTGATTGAGGCTTTCATCGACTTGTCGCTTGCGCTGAAACCGTTATATATGTATTAATTAGTAATACTTTTTAAAATTTTTACTAAGCACTTGATCGTTTATAATTTTTTCATAACCCATCTCTTCTTCAAAGCGCTGAAAATCTTCTCAAACATGTTATTCTTTATCTCAACGGTTACATTGTCACATACTTTCACCAACTATAGCACATGAAATAATAAATTTAATAATCAGCTTCACGCTGTACCCAGCACACAGCAGGGTAGGCAGAGGGAACCTAGTATTAAGACACTCCGTTCCCAATTTTCTCCCGAGTTCAGGAGGCATTGCGTATTGAATGGCGGAACTCAACACCGCCCTTTGTCTCGACACCAGAGCGAAGAAATGAAAATAAAAAATTAAATTTGAAATAATTATATATATTTTTATGAAAGAGTAAAGTTTCATGCTACGCCAGTGGCGTTGAGTAATAACTATATCATAGTAGTTTTACAGACATGCCTTACGCTGGAGTAGATAATATTATTTGTTCCAGTTATAAGTCCCGGCGGCGATTATTTCGTCTTAAATAGTAGCATAAAGATAAAGTATCTCATCTCATTTTGCTATAAGCGCCAACATCACGTTTTCCTTAGTAATTTTTTGTTACCTCTGTGAAAAATATCTGTATATACCTACTTAAAGAGTAAAGCGGATAAAAAAGTAAACTGTTAATTATATTGCAATTATAGCCATAATATAGTGTATTGTACATTTTACATATAATTATTTTCATTTTTGTCTCCGAATATTGCTTACATTTGACTAAGATTTTATTATAAAATTAAAATGAAGTAAATTTATTAGAAACAAAAATAGTTAAAAACTGCAGCGTAGTGTCAACGCCATACTCGATTACGCGTAATTTTGGCATTTGATTTGTAATTTAAAATAAAAAAATATATATTTTTTAAATATGAATGGCACATATGCAAGGTGACAGGTTCATTTCACGATGTTTATACCTTACGTGTATTTCGTGTGACGCAATTACGCATAGATACCAATAACGTAAACACATACTATTACAAAAATACTACTAAAGGTAAAACAACTTTGAACTTTGCCGCCAATACCTACGACTCGATTTCAGAATGAGGGGTGTGCGGTGGTGTCCCTTTGATAGGTTTATGCCTGCGTGCGTCGTTCTTGACAAATGGCCTTTTATTTTACAACGATAATTTTATTGTTTATTTTGTTTGAAAAAATAACTTTAATTTTTGGGATTTTATTTAAATTGTATAATATTAGGCTTTTATAGAGAAGTTAAAAATGTGATTTCATTTTAAAGTGGTCCTGACAAAAAAGACTCTGTATATTACGTATGTATAAATATTTTATCAATTATAAAAAAGTTGGGTCTTAAGCAAATAATATATTATGAGGACTAAAAACGACTAATAACGAATTACAAAGCCGCCATATTACATCATTCTATTTCTCTATTCAGTCACATCCATCTTATATAAGCATTTACAAAGTTACGGGAAATTGAACACCTGCATGATAGG
Source organism: Heliconius hermathena (assembly GCA_013403705.1). Lineage (NCBI taxonomy): Eukaryota > Metazoa > Arthropoda > Insecta > Lepidoptera > Nymphalidae > Heliconius > Heliconius hermathena. Next base: position 383,398 of record JAAIXJ010000153.1, read on the forward strand.
AAATAAATTAACAAAACAATACTATTAATTACAATGTTATACAAAATAACTCTGTACGTCTAATATTGTAGAATACTTATTAATTAAATATAATTTCCAGCTTTTCAATATTATTTGGTTTTACACTAAACTACATACATTTACCTGTTTTATTAATTAACAAAATTTTCTACTTTACATTTCAACAACAAATTGATATCTTCTTATATTTTGTGTACCTCTTTTTACCTTTACGAGTACTTCATATCGCCATAACTACACCGACACTTGAGTCCCCAAACCACGTTAGTCTTTGCATAACATGAGATTTTATTTGAATTAATTCGTAAAAAACGACTACCTTTATTCATTTTGACATCTACAATTTCATAAGGCTTCTTTTTAATAAACTCCTACGTTGATCTGTAACAAATGACAAAATAGTCAATAAAAGTATTTTTATTTCTGCAAACATAACGCCGACCAAGAAAAATGGTATTCAATAGAAGTAATAGGATAAATTAAATTAAATTAATTTAATTAATTTTTCCTACCAATGATAACATACATAGGCAGGAAAAATTGATTACGTTAATTGATTGACAAATAAGTCCGTCCATCTAAGTAATATTTCCGGTCAAAAAGGGTTGGTTATCGGTAATTACTTATGGACAGCTTCTCTACGTGGTATAAAATACAAAAAATATATAATCTTGATCATTTAAAATTTAACTGAAAGTTTATAGAGTAAATATATTAAGCTCACAAAAGTTTCGTTACTCACATTACATTTGGAATCTAGTATTGAAGACGGAATCTAGTATTGTAAAAAATATAATTTAATCGAGGTCGTCATTTCGCAGTGGCACAAAGATGCGACTGAATCGCGGCGGTTGTAGGTTCGAACCCCCTCGAGAGAAAGAATTATTGAATGCCACTCAATGCCATAAAAAAATCGGCGGAAAGTGGGGAACGGAGTGTCTTAACACTAGGGTCCCTCTGCCTACCCTGCTGTGTTCGGGATACACCGTGAACCTGATTTATAATTAAAGGCAACTTACAATATCAGTACATGTTCACTAAACGACGTGTATCGGGCACCCGTCCTTCGACCTCATGTTGTCCATAGGTGGCGGTATCACCACATATGTATCACGACCGGGTAGCTCTTCATCCCCCGCGAATAGCGGTGGAGGGGGTATGACGTCACTGTCCACCTCCTCTTCTATCACCTCCTCCCTCCGGCGGCCGGGCATGTAGTTCAGCACACAAGTAACAGCGATTAGGAAGAGAAAGAACACGAACACCACGTCGAACATTATTAGAAAATTGACCATTACTAGTTGCATTCTTAGCACTCACATTATGCGCCTTCATACACACTGTGGTTTTTTTTTGCTTTAGGACATGTTTGATGATTGTGCAACCTGAAACAAATGTGTTTATATTAGTTATGGATAGTACTTTTCCGTATTAACAACCTTGTCTTGAAGATAATTGTAAGGCATTTTATTATGTTTTAGGGTTCCGTACTTCGTCACCGAATTTGCCGCATTTTGTATGAAGTTGATCGTGTAATCAAAACTTATAGTTTACTTCCCGTGGGCATACAGAGGTAAAGAAAAAAGCGAAAGTTTATAAATATTTCATAGAAGAAAATAATTACAAAGTGATATTCGTAGTTCATTTCATATAAAATGAGTGCATATGCCCGCAAATTTAAGTTTGTCAGTTTATTTGTAAAACCCATTTTTAGAAGACGTATATATTTAGTCCAATTAGATTATGTAGAATTTCCTAATCTGTTTCCTATAAAAAATCAGATAAAATACTTTCGTCAGTTAGTACTTGTGATTAACGGCGTTGGTAACTGAAAAAGTGCAGCCAAAGACAAAACAGGAAAAATGTTTTTTCCTTTTTTGTCTTTGGCCGAGTTTTTAATAACTTTTTTTTCTTACCGATCGAAAGTAAAATGTAAAATACTTAAGCCTACTTTTATTTGTTGTATAATTATTTTAAAATAAACTTAAAATATTATGTAATTGCTTAAAAATAAAGTTATAAATATATTGTTATCATTGATGCTTGTTTTCTCAATTTTTTTACATTTATTCTTTCACGTTATTTACATATAAAACGAAATTCCTATTGGTTGTTTGCTCTTTTCGATGAATGGCATTACCTTATTTTTTTCGCTGACACAATACTTACCAAGTATTACGAAGGAACCGATCTTATACAGAATTCATTTTGCGATAAAACGATCTCGAACAGTTTTTGTCCCCTTTTTTCATCTATTATAAAGCTTAAATTCATAAAAAATATTAAAATAAATTTATGGAACTAAGTTTATGGAGTCCATCGAGGCGTAGGGGCAAGTGTAAGACTGTAATCAAGACAAGTTGTGGGTTTAATTTTCAGTCGAGGATATGAAATACTTAATATTTTCATTTTCTTCGCTCTAGTGTTGAAGCTTAATCGGCATTGCCTCCAGATTTCGGGGGAAAGTGGGAAACGGTATTTTTTTATGAGAACGGAGTGTTTTAACATTAGGTTCCCAGGTTCCCTCTGCCTACCCTGTTATGAGCACGACATAACGTAAAAATATTTTTTTCCTTCCTTATAATTATAAATTTGGTCATTTTAAAGCAGAGAATTAAAACAGGTAAAAGGCAAATGACTCATTTAGGAAACTTGAAACCTATTTAAACCGGACTATTTATCTCCCGATGCAGATGGCAGCTTAGTTAAACATGGCGTCGTGGATAAGAGAAAATGAATGACTAACTGTATAATTTTCCAATTTATTAATTTTAATTAATAATTTATCATATTACGAAAACCTATATGGTAAAGTAATAAGATTTTTAAATTCAGGATAGAATTAAAAGGAATATCAATGGCACAGAATAAAAAAAGTTATACATTACAAAAAAAAAATTCTAGTCTAATGTAGCACGTTGCTTGATAATCAATAAGCTATATTAGATAACTTGAAAAACAATTCCTGTAGGTTGGAAATAAAATAAAATAGTTTTTTTTACGATATAACAAATATAATATTCGATATTCCTAAAAAATACGTAATTTTAAAATGATATTTCTCCTTACCAACAAGCATCGTGAGAGTCGATGTAATATCCGTTTCTCTAAAACTGTGGTCTTGTTTATCTAAAACTGTCGTTTCAAAGACTGAAACGAACTCAGCAGATCATGGGCGGTTTTATTAAGTCGGATTTGTTTTCGGGATTGAAAGTGACACTGTGAACTCCGATCACGTAATTATTGGTCTCCTATTGAAAGACTGACCTAAATTGACAATGAGACCCTTTTTCATTTTTTATTTGTTTACGTCGACATTGTTCATTTATTTTTTATGAAATCTGATCATTTTAATATAACTTTTTTCACAACTATAATATATTACTAAAAAACCTTATAGTGCCATACTTAATAAATCCATCTAAGTAGGTACCACTCACGAGGCTTAAATTGAGCTCACATTTATTAAGTGATTGTAAAAGTAGAGCCAAGAAAAAACTTTTATAAATAAAGTTTATTATTAAAAAATTGAACATAAAAAAATATATCAATTATTCTACTCTGGACATTGCATTCACATATTTTTACTTTCGTCTGCTGTGTCGTTTGAGTTAATAACATATTTTTCATGATTTTTTAAGGGCTTGGTTATATATATTTTGCCATTCTAGTACAGTGATAGTGTCAACTTTATCTTTCACTCTTTTCTTTCGTCCATAGTTCCTGAAGGACTACGGTCATCGAGTATTTTGCTTTTGCGCTGAACTTTTTTCCAATTGCCCCAAGTAATTAAGGATATTTATTCAAAAATCTTGTATATTATAACTTTCTACTAAACTATATTTTACAAAATAATATTAAGACGTAACGAGCTATTTAATACATGTCTTCTAAGCCTACAAAGGCGAAACTAGCCTCATTAAATCATATTTCTTCATATTATATCAGTACTTATTGTATATTTATGTAACTTGTATTTATGTGAATAAAGAATTTTGAAAAACAAAATATTTCACTCTTAATAAATCGTTTAAAAAAATAAATTATTAAGAATTTAATATGTGCGGCTACTATCAATACAACCTGCCTGATTGTCAAAAAGCCTACACTATAAATGTTGTTAAACTTATACTATAATTATATGAACTTTCACACAAATGCAAAGCTTAGCTTAGACCTCGCAGACTACATCTGCTATGACATAATAACAAAAATTAATTTAAGGTTTCCATGTTGACCCGATAATTATTTTGGTTTGTATAAAATAATTATGATTGTTTTTCAAAAGTTGATATAATATAAATATATAAAATTTCAAAAGTTGATATAATATAATTTATATTATATCAAATATATTATATCAAATTTTATTAAAAAAGAAATTGACAATTCAAAAAGTTTTAGACAGCGTTCGCATTTTGCTCTTTTCAGATGTGTTAAATGTTTTATGTCGAGTTATCGTGACAGGTTGACAACATTGCCGTATTTTATATACGCTGTATACAGGACCTATATATGTATGTGTAATATAAGTGAGGGTAAATTTTAATTTAATTTATCTACGTAGGATGGTTGTTTTTCTAAATATGTTATGTTAGAGTTTTTATAATTCATGAGTGTATAGACGTTGTTTTCGTATACTTGTACAAGGGTGTGATTGTAACACGATGTTGGCGATGGTGGCGGGTTCAATCCCGACTCGGGGGAAAGAATTATTGCTTATTAATATTTTCATTTCTTCGCTTTGGCACCAAGATAAAAAGTCCGGCATTGAGTTCCGCCACTCAACACGCAAGTTGTCGCAAAATCGGGCGAAAAGTGACGAACGCAGTGTCTTAATGCTAGGTTCCCTCTTTCTACCCTGCTATATGTGGGATCAGCGCTATACGCTGATTTGATCTGATCTTATAAAGTATTTTGAGTTTGCATAGCTGTCTTGTGTTAAATTTCCAATGAAAACTAGCATTGGATGAACCAATAAAGCTTAATAGACTAAATTAGACCTTTATTCTGAGCCCTTATTATATTTGAATAATTTTTTTAAGCCAAAACAAGTGATTAAGAATTTAATAAAAATATACCTATTCAATTTTATTGTGTAATATAATTTAATCACCATTATTACTTATCGACATATCACGTAAGTTAATGTCTTATTCAATCATCAATCATTTTGCGAAGTGATGATTAATGAGACAGCAGATCTTGTTGATATCTATTATTTGATAAGAGAGCTTATTTTTAAAATCTTTATTACATTATTCTATTTCAGTAATTCTTTATTAGATGAAATAATGATATAGTTATAGTTTTAAATTTCACTCAGCTCAAAAGCTTCACCAAAGAACTTATGCTTATGTCTTGTCTTGTCTTGTCAACGGACAGTCATGAATTAACAGAAAAGCCAAAGTACTATAAAAGTTATATTCGATTCAAATATCTCTATAAGATGAGCGAAATTATATGTGCTTAACTTACTTAAATTAACCATCACCGTGAATGTACGTAATGTAAGTAATAGTGTAATGTACCGCCGCTCTGCACTAGAGATGGGAAGTGGGAATCGATTTTAGAACTATAATACATAAATTATCGATTGTTTCATTTAGTTTAGTACACTGTTAATTAATCAATATTATTCGTGACAGCATTGCAAGTCATTATTAATGTGATAAATCGACGCCTAAACGATCGGTCAATCCATTAGAATGAAATTCGTATATCCTGTTTCTATCTTAGACAAGGGGTGAAGGTTTATACAAAGCCGGCTTTAATTTAACAACTTTTGGGTTCGGTAGCACCGAACGTATTAGACGTTTATTAAATAACATGATGAGAAGTATTCTAGTTTGAAATCTGAGATTATGTTACCTCTGCAAAATGAAGTTTGTTTCTATTTTAGTTCGGATATAAAGTAAATATCCTGTTAATCATGATCTTACCTCAGTTGAATCATTAAAAATGCTAATATTTAAAAAAAATAAGCTGGCATGGTCAAAATATTAATATTAAGGCTGTCAGTGAAAATATAAGCATTTTTTACATAGAAAATCAGATCAATCAATCACAAGTGGGTGTTAAATCGATATTCTATATCCATAATAAAAAATGTGTCTATCTAAAATAAAAAGTATGTAAATATTTTACTAATTTTGTATTTCTTTACATTAGGCTTAAGGTATAGTAGGTTGCTTTTTTGCCTAGTGGTAAGTATCAAAACTATACAAATACTATACAAAGTTCAATATATTGGTATCCACATTTGGGTAGCAAATCAACGTTATAGTAGCGTATCTTGCAGATGACTGAAAGATTTCATGTCTATTTTCCTATATGATAAAATGGAGCGTTTGTATACACAATGCCTCTGAAATGAGTGTAGATAGCAAAATACAAACAGTAAATAATAACGAAAAAAAAACAACTCATATTAGTAAAATTTATAGCTCTCATTTAAAACACTTGTTGTTTCTTGCTATGATCTGTAAAGTGATAAGACTCATGTCCACTAATCTTAATTAAGAACATTCTTCTGAAATAAGGAGAATTTATTGTTTTCACTTTGACTCGTAAAAGAAAATAACATCCGAAGTACGTCGGAAAATAATTTATTTATGCATATCTTTCGCATTATCAGGGTCGGCAAAGGAGAGGCGGGGAAAAGTGTGTGGGATTCAACACCGCTGTCTGCCTGCCAGACTAGGTAAAATATATTATGAACATTCTTTCGAGCGATTCGAGTGAAGCTGAAAAAAAAACCAATACTAGGCTACGCCTTGAAAATTAAGCTATTATTTCTAAAGCTTTAATTGAAAATAAAAAATATTCACTCAATTTTGGTTTATTTATTAAGATGATAAGTAAATAATCTGTTTTGCTAATGATACAAAAAACATACTGACGTTTTGTTTATATTTATAGCATGAATTATGAGTTAAAATGTCACGGGTCTTCTAATCTCGTTTGTGTCTGACTGTTGGGACGAAGTGTCAATAATGGGAGAAGAATTAGATTTTGTTTACGATGATATATTTAACTTGTTTAATATTATTATATTTACGAGGCACTCAAAAGTAAAAATATTAGCAATGTTTTTTGCATTCTTTCCGTCTCCGCCAGGAAAAGAGCCGATTTAGGTTAGGAAAATAATTCGATTCTAGGTACAACGATCTAATTGAAAGAGATCTTTAAAGTCATTTGTCTGGACTTCAAATTCGAATATGTTAGACGGCTATCTCGGTAAGCAGAGCGCCGTGAGAACACCAGTGAAAAGCGAATTACAACTTTGGAGTGAGCTTTGGGATACATGAGAAGGATAATAGATGTGGCTCAACCGATTTCCTTAATCTTTTCTGTTATGGTAAGGGTCGAGGAGCGTAGTGTAATATGTTTAATTAAATATAAAAGTTCCTAATTTTTCACCGAATTCTAGAGGTATTGCATATTGAGTGGTGGAACTCAACGCCGCGCTTTGCCTCGATACCAGATCAAGTTACAGGGAGATTTGAAAATATTAAATGTTTCATTTCCTAGAGTAGGAATCGAATCCACAACCTGTCACATTTACAGTTTCATTTTGTGCTACGCCACGACTAGCCTCTAGGATAGTGAATAATAATTATCGTTAAAAATGTTAAATATTAAGCATATGATTACACTGTGTATCTGAAAGAAATAGAAAGTAAAATTGACGTTCTGAAAAGTTGGCAATTTTGTGTTAAAAAAATATATTTTTCATATTTTATGGACAAATGACCCAATTTTGTCTGTATAGCACACGAAAATAAAATCAAAGATGCCCATTCATAATTAAATATAAGAGCGGATATAACTTTATGCTTGGACCGTTTTACCCGTAACTGGAGCATCCTTAGGATGTGGACTTACGGAAGCCTACCAAGTTTATGTCTTTGAGCAACTTTACCGAGCGATATGTATGTATTTATGTTTGTCTGATTATAATATATATTGTATGGTAATTCTGCTTTCAACATTACTCAAACGTTTAGAAATGTTTATAACATAAAATACATAATATCAAATTCAATTGTAAAATTGATTAAGAAAGAAAGAATTTATATTTTAAATTACATAAATATATAAATTCTTATTGTAACTTTGATTAACTAATAATTATTATATAACAAATGTTTTGTGGAATTCCCTTACACAAATTAATTAAAAATTGGATAAATTTCAACTTATTTATTTATTATTTAAATTTGTATTTTGTAATTTATACATGTGCGTGTGATTTTAAACAGATTGCTACTAGTTTGCCAAATAACACATGTTTTTCCTTCTTGACATAAATTGTAAAATCTATATACCTACACGAAGCCACAACCCACGATAAAAAAAATCGTAATTATTTAAAATAGAACTAAAGACTATATTTTTATCATTGTGCTAGTGGCTTAATGCAATATTTTATATGACTCTTAACATAGGCCGGTCGTGGCGCAGCGGCACGAGGTGTGACTGCAAAATCGACTGGTTGTGGGTTCGATCTCCACTCGAGGAGATGAAATATTTAATTAAATTTATATTTCCATTTCTTCGCTCTGGTGTCGAGGTTAAGCGCGGCATTGAGTTCTGCCCCTCAACACGCAATGCCTTCAGAATTCGGCAGAAAGTGGGGAACGGAGTGTCTTAACACTAGGTTCCCTCTGCCTACCCTGCTGTGTGCGGGATACAGCGTGAAGCTGACTCTTAACATAGATTACATGAAAAAAAAATGGAGCACATTCTCTTAACGTAAAATCATTATATTCAGATTTTACGTTGCTGACATTTAAAATTCGCGTAATGTACGAGTTCCCGCGACGCGCCGCGGCATTATTCTAACGAGCCTTTACCTATATGTGTGGGTATGATAATAATAAAGTAGAACATGATATATGTTATTTTTGTAACATTAAATCGTACAGAATTAAAGCCCTTAGAAACTTTTTGAATAATATATAATATAATTGGTAATTTTATATTAATGTGTTAAATGTTGAGACTGTAAACGCGACGGTTCTGGGTTCAATTCCCACTCGGAGAAAGGAATTAATTGATATTTTCATTTCTTCGTTCTGGTACCAAGGCAAAGCGTGAACTTGACTTCCGTCACTCAACATGTAATGCCTTAAAATTCGGCGGAAAGTGGAGAACGGAGTGTCTTAATGCTTTCTGCTTATCTTGCTATATGTGAGATACATCGTGAAGCTAATAAAATAATGTAGAAGGTTTATAGGAAAATTGTACATAGAAAATACATGTAGGATTTCAAATAAGAGAAAATAAGCTTCTAAAGATTATTAATACAAGTGAATATTAAAACAGTAATACTTTACTGTTATAATATTTTATTATCTTTACAAATGTTTCGATTTTAGCAAAGTACTTGTAGCAGATAAAATCTATTGTTAAATTATATATTTTTATGTCGTTCTTTTGAGACTGTCCATGTAAGGTGCTGTAATCCATTACTGCACTTTCCTAACCGATTCAAAGAAACAATTTAAACACATTATTCCCAGAGGTACCTTGTTCTCTGACGTGTATTGAATTTTATGTGGTGGAAAGTTGCTAATGATCTTCTCTTAAAATTAGGAGACTTTTGGTTTTCCATAGCCTCACTGATCTGATATATCTGTTTTACCCTAAAGATATGAGGCTTATTAAGCATAATGTGGTAAGTCGCTGTATGCTGACACAGATGACAACGATACACGCCTATTCTTAATATTGAAGACATGTTCCTTCATTTTAACACTGATACTTCTCTTGATTTAACAAACATAGGACCAGTCACAATCTAGTTTGTATACGCCTGCACTCTACAAACTAATATTATCTACTTTTGACTAGTCTCAAGAATTGGTTCGCTTTGTTGTTAAAACTTGGATGTGGTTGTTTTTCGTCAAATTCTCCAAAATATTAATTTAAAAAGTAAGGTCTTTTAAAAAAAAATATTGTAGAAGCAATACTTTTAACTGTCCACTAATACAGTATATACATGAATAAATTACTATTGGGTATATTATGAAACTAAAAACTATCAAACACATCATAAGCAGTCGATATAACTTAACTTATATTTGAACATAACCTTCCCAACAAATACATTTACTCAAAGCAACTATAAATAACATCGTTGTTTTGCCTCGTTTTTCACACGTGCCTATTTTCAACGTGAAATGTTCTATAAATCCTACGGCGCGGCGGCGACGTCTCCACTTTGTTTGTTACTACTAAAATTGGAACATGATAGGGTTTCGCGTCCCATTTTAGGAACATTCTGGCAAAATCTAATACTGAACAAATTCTATTTCCTGGAGGAGAGATGGTAAAAGAGATACTTTATATATATATGAAAAATAGTAGGAAATAGTAGTGATCGTTGTTAGAATTTTTTATAACTTATAGCTATATGAATATAAATAAATATATTGCAAAGGCAGTGGGACAGCGTTTGACGGTAAACGAATGATGGATGAGGGCTCCGTTTTCGTTTGGGACAGTGAATTTTTTAATGATTTTGTTTTCATTTCCTCGCTCTGTTCAGAAAAAAACACGTAATATTTCTAATTCTGACAGGAAATGAAGAACGTAGTATCTATATACTGGGTTTTCTCTTTATAATATTTGAGTAATATTTTTAGTGAACAAATACCTACTTACAAAAATAGAGTCAAAGTAACAGAAAAGATAAAAGATAGAAATAATTTTCGATTTCTCTCTTCCTAACTCCCAATGGATACACCAATTTACATTTTCATTCAACAATTCTCGTAGGATTGTTCTTAGATAAATTTAAAGTAAATAATAAACGATTCTGCTATGTAACGAATTAGAATACAATTATTCATATTTTAGACTATAATGGATAGATAGATCTATATTAGATCTTTTTCTAATTATTTTAGCCTCAATTTTGAATATACAAGAATCCATATTTTTAGAAAATACGATGCTTCCAACACTTTTCAGTAGCTCGTGATAACATTTCTATTATTGATAGCCACATTATTTAAAATGCGTAAAAACTACTTATTTAATGATCTCAAAATTGGTGTTTTGTAGATGTCAATTAGGAGCGGAAATCAAACTAAACTACTACAACTAAAATTATTCTATTAATCTGATGAACAATAACTTAAAGGACCATTCATATTGTATCTTTAATTAATATCCCGGATAGTTGGTAGAATAGATAAGCTGAATTTGGTGACCTTATAACGATATTGGCCATTGATTTGGACATCGATCTATTAAAGGGTGTTAATTGAACTAACCGACTAACGAGGCCGGTCGTGGCGCAGAGGCACAAAGTGTGACTGTAAACGTGACTGGTTGTGGTTTCGATCACCACTTGAGGAGATGAAATATTTATTTACTATATTTAAATTTTTTCGCTCTGGTGTCGAGGCAAAGCGCGGTGTTGAGTTCTGCCACTTAACACGCAATGCCTCCAGAATTTGGCAGAAAGTGAGGAACAGAGTGTCTTAACACTAGGTTCCCTCTGCCTCTGCAGCACACAGCAGGGTGCTGTGTGCGGGATACAGCGTGAAGCTGATTATTAGATTGAACTAACCCTTATCTGAAATTTACGATCTAATATTCGCAGGTGGCAGTAATCGTGTTACATACAGCCCACGACATATATATATATATATATATATATATATATATATATATATATATATATATATATATATATATAACATATTTGCTTGGAATACATTTTGTGAGTAAGTCATAAGTTGATATATTAAGATTTACCCTCTCGCTAATGAAGCAGCATTCAATTATTATGGTATGTGATTTTAAATAACTACGCATTCATTCAATTACAATTATATAAAATAATACGGAATGGAGACGGTTATGTTTTATATGTTGTATATAAACTACTAAGTACGCATTAATTAAATTTCGCTAGCTTTTAAAATAATTAAGTTAAGTTATAATAATGTATATACATATCTATATTCTTGATTCTTAAAAGTCATTGTGAAGAATATAAAAATATATAAAATAATATATATTTATTAAGTTGACAGATGTATTTATATGATATATCTAAGAAAAAATCATTTTTTTTCTATGAAATATAGATTCGTAAAAAATCTCTGATTCGTAAGTTTGAAATCATTTTTTTGCCTTAAGGCCATAAAAACAATAACGTCGATCTAAATAAAAATGTAATAAGATTATATTAGCCTAATAAATCTAATCATAATTATATCAATAATTCAATATATTCAATAAAAAAAACTAACATAAAAATATATTTATAATACGTAATGGCACTTGACTTACTTTTATGATCACATTAAAGATCATTCCACTCACGTCACTGTAACATATTCACTCGCGAAGTTCCAAGATTTGCTAAAAGCAGTGCGCGCCAGCCGGCGTCAGGCGGCAGACTGAAAGCTCCTCCGCACTCGGACACCCCCAGTTCTGATTTACAAACACAAATGTTCCAGTTTGACAGTCGTAGCCCAAACTGTGCTATTGTGCGTTCTTATAGTATATTTGAAAAATAATCATTTTTAACAATTAAATGCCTTACTTTTTTTTAAATATATAGATATATTTTTTATATTTTAATAATAAAATAGTTTAAATTATAAATTAACTTTAGGATTAATAAGAGTATGTGTGAATTAAATGTATATAAAAGTAACGACCCACTCGCGGCTTCCCTAGTAATCTAAATTGCTTACTTTCAATTAGTTCAAAAACATAAATAAAACAAATAATACAATAGTGAAAACTGCATTTAAATCGGTTAAACCATTTCTGAGGTCAGCATGTACAAACGCACTGACAAACTGTTAAAAGTTATTATTTTGGGTTCTACCACTAAATACCTCTAATAATAGATTTCATATAAAAATCGAAGTTTTCGTCATTGTATATGAAAAATAAACTTAGATAAAAATATTAAGATAAATTCACAAGGACATGGAAAACATTTTCGTAAGCAAATTCGTAGATATGTTAATTAAAAATATATTACGTAAGTGGAAGTCCTATAACTTTAAAATATGTTTATAAATATGTAGTTCTTTTTAACTGACATGTAAAGGGAGTTCCCCTTCCTGACAAGTTAAATAAGCGCTATATTAAAATGTTTTTCTTTCCTCAGTGTGCAATAATACTTTACACAGTTAAAAATATTATAACGCCTAAGAAAACAATTTCTATTTTTTCCACTTAACTTTTTTTCGGTTGTCAACGTTAAACAGCTTTAATTTAAGGAAAAGAATATCAAATTGGTCTTCATTTAAGAGTTTTCTTTCATTATATAATAAGTCCGCGAGAAATTAAATACAATGAAACAATAGTAATTCAAATCAAATGTTTTTATATTTGATTTGATTTATTTTTAGGATATTTCGCCTTTTTCATTGATGACTTTCACAAAAAGTCCATTAAACTTTGTTGTTTTTTGTATTATATAATATATATTTTTGTACAAAAAGCATAATTATATAATATCTCAAATTATTTTAAAGAACACTTAACACAAAAAGAACGGTTAAGTGCGAGTCGGACTCGCTCATCGAGACTTCCGTACCAATTTCAGGATGGTAGGAAATACTATATAATGAAAATAAAAGTATAATTAATAAAAGTTGAGAAATACCAGTTAAACCATGAAATTCCTATAAATTTTCGCTTTTCTTATTTTCTCTATTTATACTGCAAGTTCTCATTTCTTGCCAAATTTCATAACGCCTACGGTCCACGGGAAGTACCCTATAGAATTCAATTACGGGGCGAATTTTAAAGAAAATGTAGCAAAATCGATGCATAAACGCACACATCTTTCGATTGCATTGACTTAGAAGCAAGAAACTGTAAACCTAAATATTTAATATTAATTTCAACTTCATACTTTCACGCGATGTCGAGATAAATAATCATGACAGACGGACAGACGGACAACAATCTAAAATAATATAACAACAATATATATACAGATATGGATAAACATCGTGAAATGAAAAATAAATCCTATGTCTAAACTGTTGAGGTATCTTGATTAATTTCTTTAGGTATGGGTTTAAAATATTTTAACCTATATGCTGTTCCCGTAAAAGGAGCGCTGATACTTCCATCCTGTATATTAAAACAAGAAATAAAATAATTTAGTTTTTGATTTAAATAGTTATCAACTGGCGAAGACTGAAAAACTATAAACAATGAACCAAAATATGTATTTATCTAACACATGTCATCCATATCCATATAAGTCCATACAAAATAAATGTTACTTTAATGCTTCGACTAGAGAAAATTCTCAATAGCGGATATGTCCGAATGACGTACTGGGACAATATCCGTTGCAATCGCGCTCGGTCCACCAATTAGTTGTTCGCGTACATTTCCAGTTACGTATGTGCTTGTGCGAGGAAAAGCGTTGGTATATAGTAGAAAAAACAACAAAATAAGTACTCGATTCTGTTGATCAGTTATTACTAGTTAGTTATTACTATTTATAAATGACTAAAATGCCAATTTGCCATTGTCAAAGTTGGGACGAAGTGCCGTATACAAATCCCGTATGCCGATAGCTTTAAATAATATTTTTTATTTTATGTTTTATTTTATATTTATTATTTTATATTTTCATTTCTTCGCTCTGGTGTCGAGGACAAGCGCGGCGTTGAGTTCTGCTATTCAACACGCAATGCCTCCAGAATTCGGCAGAAAGTGGGGAACGGAGTGTCTTAAAACTAGGTTCCCTTTGCCTACCCTGCAGTGTGGGGAATACAGCGTGAAGCGGATTTATTTTTATTTTTATACATGGCCCGCAATATTTGAAAATAAAAATACTTTGTGATGATATTAAATAAATTTTCAACGAAAACGTCATACTAAATAATTTATATACGTTAAATTCTCAACACGACCTCAAGATTTCTTTTATCCTTTACAGTTGAATTTTTAAGAAGCCGCTTTCTTTTTGTTTCTTACTTATTGCTCAACACTGTAGGTATACGGAAATTTGTACTTATTTTAATAACCATTAACTTAGTGGGAGCTGATTTTATAATCATACTAGCGGGCCCCGACGCGGCTTCGCCCGCTTGAACTATACGAATGCGTATTAAATATATTTATGAAATTGTTTTCAGTTTTTAATAGGATTGGTAAGAAAATATAAGCCTAAATGATCATAATAATCCGAAAAAGATTAAAAAGTAGAGAAAATTCTTATTAAAATAAATAAATCAGCTTCACGCTGTATCCCGCATACAGCAAGGTAGGCAGAGGGAACCTAGTGTTAAGACACTCCGTTCCCCACTTTGTGCCAAATTCTGGAGGCATTACGTGTTGAGTGGCAGAACTCAGCGCCGCCCTTAGCCTCGACACCAGAGCGAAGAAATGGAAATATAAATTTAAGTAAATATTTCATCTTCTCGATCGAACCCACGACCAGTCACACTTCGTGCCGCTGCGCCACGACTGGCCTCTTATTCTTAATATTAGTAAAAATATCTAACTAAATGAACAAAAATAATACCAAAGTAAAATATTAATAAAAAAAAACTAATCAAATCAGCTACATTATCAATAGTGTTAAAATTAAATGTGTTGTGCTATGTTTTTGCAAGTGTATGTGGTTATTTACATAATACTCAAATACAATAAAAAATAATTTTGTTTTTTGTCTCTGTTTGTCTTTCTATTTCCCCGAGCTAATATCCAGAACAACTAAGCTGATTTTTATTGGACTTTAAGTGATCGGTTTTACTGATTTACACGGGAAAAATCTTTTTACACGTTTTCCTTGCGCGCGTACATAGATACTATATGAAATAACTAAACTGCTTCCTGCAATTCGATAATTTTTGCGAGCAATATCAAATAAAATCCCAAAAATCTTAAACTACAATTTATTAAATGTATAACAACGATATAGATAACCTAACTGAAATAACCGACCATTCTTTCCTTAATACTTAAATAATATTATGCCGATGCCGCGCAGGGCCGAAACTTACACCACACCAAAAAATTAATGAAAATCTAACTAATCTACTACTCGAATAAGCGAAGAATCAAAGATAAATATAAATTAATAATAAACAGAAAATAACCACATAAAAATTAACAGTAGATCGAAAATGTATAAAAATTTACAAAATCGTCAACGTCGTCTGCCCTTTCGGGTCGATTAAACCGTGCGGATCGTAGGCTAACTCCTTTTGAATCAGTGATATCTCCTTCACTATTTATTAGAATGATGTACAGTAAAATATAATTTTAATCTAGGTGAATTGCTAAAGGTGACTATTATATTTATTTTGATAAGATTGAATACGAAATTATAGAAAATACATTAACAATAATCCAACAAAAATAATTAAATATTTTAAAATGGTTACTGTGCTTAACCTTCGGAGATAAACATACATCATCGTGGACTTTTTAATAGATTTTTTAAAAGACAATATTTTTGTAAAACATAGTTTTTATATGTCTCATAAAGTTGAGTCAGCGCACCTTTTCTTAAAACGACATAATTCTTGTTGCCTAGCAACGGTTGCTTAGCGACGGTTGTTATTAATATGGCAGAATAAATTACATCTCAAATTGAAACGTATTTTAATATCTTAGTATACATCGAGAATATTAAAAATATGAGAAAAAAAAGTAACCTATGTTCATCCGAAGACTCTCAAGTATATGTGTATTTTATCACAATTGCATTAGCGACTTGGCCCTGATTGCGTAAAAGACAGACAGACAGACAGAGTTACTTTCGAATTTATATTATAGGTATGGATTGTATCAACAACCTACCAATATATAAAATATTAAGGTTGGATGTATGCAACCTTAATATATAAAATTTATTTAGTGAAAATCTAGAAGCAAATTGTCCCTGATACGCAGAAAAAAGAGCGTAGAGGACAAAACTCAACCTCAGAAGATGCCAGCGCTCACAAGCATGTGTTCACAGGAAAAATCTTCGACAGCGATCTTGATGTTGCGCCCAGTGAGAAAGTTGGCGATTCATCTAAATAAATTCTCGGGAAGCCAGTAAGATGGAAGATTTCCAAGAAATACCCAGTGCTTTGCTCAATCGAAGGCATGTACCATGTCCAGACTTAATGCCAGGCTCTCTCTCTTGCTTCCAAAAACTGCACAGCGGTGAATTAAGTAAACCAGAAGATCATCGGTAAAGCGATTATGGTGGACGCCGATTTTGCGGTCATTGATTAATCGGTGATCCTCTTGATAAATCAAGAGCTGGCTATTTATTATGCACTTTAGAGCGCAGGAAGGTAATAGCGATAATAAGTAATATTATAAGTCCAATAACTCAACGTGTTAGGAACCGGTGTCTGCTCACGAGAACATGAACGCATCACTAAAGGATAGTTTTCATCCGGCCAGTCCTAGTAACAACTATTTGTATGATTTATGTCCCTAAAAACTTAAACTTCAACCTACAGCGCTTATAATCAAAGAAGAAGAATTTGTTCCATCAGCTCGCTATATCTCTAAAGTTCTTATTACTTCCATGAGGAAGTTATATATAAGGCTGGTAGTAGCATACAGAAAAACATAAACATCATCATCATCTGTTAGCGTTTTTTACTGGAACATCAAACGGAAACCTCCAAACTCATTGTCACTAAGAATGGTACAAACGAATGAGAAGAAATAAAGTAAATAATAAGCATTGAATAAGAGAACAGGCATTTAATGATCTAAGCCTTTGTGGCACATGTTGCTTTGTTCTTTTTCTTTTGAAGCGCCTTACAATTTGAATAGCGAGTTCTTATCAATTTAAGATTTTGTCCCAATGAAAAAGGATTGTAAAAAATGAAAATTTAACATAATTTTTATTGCTTAGTGATTTTTTTTCTGCATCATCCCGTCGTATCCCGCATATAGCAGGGTAAGCAGAACCTATTGTTAAGACACTCTGCTCTCCGCTTTTCGCCGAATTTTAGAGCCAAGTAATAATAAAAAAACATTTCTCCGAGTAAGGATCGAACCCACAACCGTCGCGTTACAGTCACACGCTTGTTCCCCTGCGCAACGATGGCCTCATCGTGTATCCCATCTGGCAATTGTGTGTAGCTGTGGACTATAGTGATACAGATGTAAGATGTCCGGACAGTGGTTGACTATGGTACTTACTGATCAAGACAAGGCACGGTGTTGGGATCCACCACTTAAGATGCTAATGCTAAGCCAACGTTTTAAAAAACAGCAAAAAAGGAAAAACGTTAACATTCACCTCTTTATTCCTCTAAATGTGTCAAATGTCACAAACTGAATAAAAAATATTTCTTCTTAACAATTCCTTTTTACTGAGCAAATTTGGAAACAGTCAACAATTGGAAAATTCATAAAAAAATTGCTTATGCCACTTGAGGTAAAAATTTAATATTCGATATTATTATATACCGTGAGAATGAGATTTATGTATATAATATTTATGTACATAGCTAATATAATTCTTTAGATGAAAGAAAGAAGCCCTGTTTTATTAAATAATGTCGAATGTTTATCTAGTTACATTGAAATGGAAGCAAATGTTAAGAAAACAATAAGCATGGACTCAATGGATAAACAAACCCAGAAAAGGCAAAGGGCTTCACACTCAACATTTAATTAAATTTCGTGTACAACGGTTGACACGTGACACTTGTGATTTGTTGCAAAAAGATATACGATTAAAATGTGGACATGAATTATGGATATTTAAACAATGTTGTAATATATATTTATATTTTTTGTATATAGCAGGATAGGCAGAGGGAACCTAGTATTAAGATACTTTGTACCCCACTTCCTGCTGAACTTTCAAGCCACTGCGTATAGACTGACAGCGTGATGGAACTCAACGCCACGCTTTACCTTGTTACCAGAGCGAAGAAATGAAATATTAATAAATAATAATGAATTCCGTAAATTCCGTAGCGTTTGGCGCTCCGTTCTCCCTCACTACCCCGCTAGGGATAAAATGTGGAGCTAAATGTCCAAATGTCTAAATAATTAATTTCCCTGAGTGGGAATTGAACCCACAACCATTACGTTTACAGTTACACGCTCATGCCACTGCATAATGAAAAAAGTCTTTATTAAAAACTTACGTATAATAAGAGATGGACAAGTCAATACTGTAGATGAAAGATTTAAAATAAATATGAATTGTGCCCGTGTAACTGATATCCCAAACACCTTTGAAAATATTATTTAATAAATAATGTCTTGGCTCGTGATGTGTCTAGTGGTTATAACCGTTTATAGTTGTGATCGTGAAGAACCCAAAATCTTTTAGAGATTCAGAGGTAACAGTATTAAGAATTTTATATTATGCCATTAGAAGGTATCGCTTTAAGATATTTGCCATCAGAAGTTGTTCTTGTGTCAGTTATTTAGATAACTGGAAACTCGACAATATGACATTGTCATAACTCGAAGCTCGTCCGAAGAAAAGCCAAGAGCGCGTCCTATCTTCCTCTCCACTATAACTGCGAACTAGTCATAATAAAAGGAAGAAAGAGTACGGGCCCCTCCCCGCCCTACACCGTGAATTCCTACCAGACTGCGGCTGCAACAGTCTTATTGAACTCTCCGGGACGTTTGTGTGTGATCTTTCCGAAGGTACTTGTTACGCTTGTTTATATTAAGATTATATTAGAATGGTGATTCGTGATGTTGATTGATTTGTGAGATCAATATAAGTCGTTGGAACGAACGCACTACCGCAAGGCGGCCGATATGTTAAATAAACGCACGGCACACACCCCACAGTCATGTCTCGAACCGTAGGCGGACACTACTACATACACCAGAGTTCCAGGACATAAAATAGCACCACACACCCGTATGAGACAGGCGGACACTACTACATACACCGGAGCTGGGACATAAAATAGCACCACACACCTACTAGTCGTATACCAAGTCGTAGAAGTGGTATATAATATGTCAATGACCAACGCCATACAAGCATAGCTTACGTATCGCGAGCGTACTGCGAGACGGCATCAGCCACGACATAGTTAATGTCGCTATAACAGTTCGCATAAGCCCATCACGTCAGCCTTCGCGACGTCAAGCAACATTCAATATCATAATATTGGTCAAAGATCACTTGGATCCACAATATGTGTCGCCCCTACACATATATTGCCTTTATAAGAAATTCGATCCTAAAAGATCGTGCCATCATAGGCTTCGAATTATTATATTATATTTATAATATACTTGGTACGAGTCTTTATGTGCATCATATTTATTAGTACCGTAGTACTTAAGAGTTCGACTCGACCGCTGCCTTCCAGCATCACCACCACCTATATAGACAGAACGACGGTCGCGACACTCGGGACGACAATACACGAACTCGTCTCGATTAATATTTTATTAAAAATATATAGTTTGTATTATTCATAATTAACTATGTTATTTATGTGTATAGCCATGCATATTTTATTTTATTTATTTATTTATTTTTAACTTGTACCCAAGGTACATACTGTTACACCCGTTAATATATCTCGATTATAGAAGCTAAGAGGTTACTAGGCAGAATTTTTGTGTGTATTTCTGTCCGTCTGTTTGTTTAGACACTGGTACAGATAATAAGCATTTAAAATGGCTTTTCGAAGCGGCGTTGAAAACTGGCTTTTTTTTCATTGCACTGGCATTTAAGCAGGGTAAACTTAAAGGCATAATGGTAATTATATCTTTAAATAATAAAAAGTCTATGATGTTCAGCAGATTTTTTTTTGACTCCAAAGATATCCTATGTATGTACTTTATTATACTTATTATATTATTATTGAGAAACTTTATACAGTTAATACGAATATTTACTTTATAAAATATAGATAAATATCTATCCTCAAGGTAGATCATTAAAATCAAGTCACAGTTCAGATCATTAAAAATACTAAATTTTGGCTTTCAAATATCTATTTCTTTATTATCCGTTTCCGTTTTCCGATAATATTTTTGCCTAAAGCGATAACAGTGATTAAAGGTTTTTTTAATGTCACGCTTACAATCAGAACTTATCTCACTGAGCTATGAGTGTCTTAGCACTTCTTCTCTTAGCCCATTCTGCTTTGTTAAAAAAAACCTGAAAGCGAGTTTATTTAATTAAGAAAGAATCCCAAACTAAAGGTAAACGAACTCGCTATCAACTCAACTCAATAAATGTAAAATAGAATTAAAATTATTCACAGGAAAAAATACACAAAATTAACAATAACATTATTCAAGTTCTTTGAACTTTATTTACTTTGACCTACATATTGAAATAATATCGTTGGTTTCTCTGTTCAGCATTAAAAATAGTAGACTCCAAAGTGCATGCAACTGTATTTAGTCGTAGATTAAAACGTTTGTAGCGTGACAGGAGCTTAATGTAATCTACTCTTGATTTGTTTTTAAGCAAAGGTTTTATATAATTTTATTTATAAAGTTTTAAAATTTTATAGTTCAATGAAAATGTTCATTTCATTTATGTACTTTATATGAAAATTTGTGGAATATAATTTTTCTGAGTATAATTATAACAAAAATGTACCTTTTTGTCTATTATAAAAAGTAAGTAGTATGTATATAATTTTTTATCATTACAGCTAGCGATGCTTGGAACTGATGAGTAACTATTATATTTTTCAAAACAAAATTATTTACCAATAAGTCCCATTTTTTGCAAATTTTAATTTTAAAAGCTCTTACTTTTTTGTTATTAAATATTACAAATGCAGCAGAATTTTATATCTCTACTGTATTAAACAAAATGGTAGATATGTTTCTATTTTCTAGTCTTCGTGACTTCCAAAATCAGATGATTTGCAACCGTTTCGCAGATTATTAAAGTCACCCTTAGGACGTGACTCTCGCTTGTTTCAGAAATTGGGTCGCTTCTTCACTTTAAAGATAACATTTAAAAGCACTTCCAATTTTATCGGTGAAATTTTCGACAGGTTATGTTGATTTTGTTATATTGACGTTTATCTTTGTGTGGTGCTGATGGGAAACTACTTAAAACAGGAAATATTATGTAAAGGAAATAGTAGTAGCGTATAGCGATGTTATCTGACTGATACAGTCTCCGAGGTTACGGGTTCAAAACCCGCTTCTATTCATATCAATTATTTTGTATGGTATAGTGAATTTTTTCTTTGCAATACACGAATAAAATGATAAAAACAAATTCTTTAATATATAAAAAAATTTATACTAGGGGAGCACACGATGCTTAATTGGGATTTACGTAAGAATTAAAAATGAAAAAAAAAATGGTATCGGGCGCGTCAGATTTTTTTAGAGGATGTTAAGTGAACCTGAAAATAGCTCTTATATATTAATCTGACTGATTTGGATATGACGCAGCTATTGTTAGAATGTATAAAAACAATTTCATCTCTTTGAAATACTCAAGCGCGTCAGATTAAGATATATGTATGTATATGGTTAACCTTCGTGCCCTAGACTTGCTATCTCATAATCTGACGATTATCTGAAGGAATTTGCCTAATATGAGAAAAAAAGCTCAAGATATAGCATGTAGTCTGAAGTAGAATACTTCAATATTGTCTTTTTAAGAAAATAACTATGCAAAGATAATTTTTTGAGTATTTTTTAAAATTATCATCTTCATCGATGAGTGAGAGAGAGAAATAGATAGAAAAAGAGTAAGAGAGGAATAAAAACACGGAGAGAGAAATATAGGCAACCCGTAGCTGCATTAAACTTTATCGATCAATTTTTATTACTTCGGCTTGTGGAATTCGTCAGATTATATAATTTTCGTAATCCTTTAATTATTCCCTTCAAAATAAAAAAAAATTGCCAAGCTCGAGAATGTCGAGATAACGTTTTGTTACGGCGGCCATATACATATATGGAGCTCATATTTGGTGGAAATACTTAACCGAGTACGAAGAATCCCCCAATATATTAATCTATCACGCTTTAGTAAATCCGAAATCTCCGCTTCGGCTCTCCTACTACTACTACACATTTTAACAGTACATTATACATAAAGGAAGAAAATATACCTAAATAAAAATACGACTTTAAATAGTATAAGTCTTATAACTCAAATGTTCATAGCTCCTATACAAGTCATTTTGAAGCATTAATAACTTAATTAGAAGTCGACATACTGTTTATTATTTTATAAAGTTTTCATAATTTATATGAAAAGATTAAGAACAAAGTATATTTTAGCAGCTACAAAGTTTATAATTAACATTTTCCGCTCGAAAATATTTACAAGGAATGTGCAAGTAATAAAATATGGTCTGCCTCGCTATCAATGTTAAGTTTTATGTATGTATGGAGTTTTGTCGATTCTATTCGATAAGACATTTTTTTTTATATTATATATAGAGATAGGGAAGCTAGTGTGTAAAGGAAAATAAATTTACATCAATTGTTAACACAATATTTTAGTACTATATACTAAAATATTGTGGTAGTAGGATATTGAGTAGTTATGCTGATATCAAATTCAACCTCATACTTTATTTCACAATACCGCGAAAAAATCGATATATTAAATATACATATTCACCCTTGTCATATACAGTATATCACACACTGTCGTCACCTCAAAAATACACATAAAGGGATGCATCTAGGACTCTGACGCCGAGGATGACGCTATCGGCATTCGCCGAGGAAGATGAAGCTGAAGGAATACATCGTTCTTTCGCTGGGTAAATAAAAAAATGGAAACTCTATAGGATCATTTTGCTGTCCGTCTGTCAAGACTATTTTTTTCACAATTGCGTAAAAGTAGC
The DNA here is from genome assembly GCA_013403705.1 of Heliconius hermathena. Lineage (NCBI taxonomy): Eukaryota > Metazoa > Arthropoda > Insecta > Lepidoptera > Nymphalidae > Heliconius > Heliconius hermathena. The sequence goes on from JAAIXJ010000153.1 coordinate 407,220, forward strand.
AAGCTGTAATTAATGTCAAAGTAAGTTTCAAAGTCAACGCAATCGAAAATTACGAGCATTTATTTGTTTTCAAATCAAAACTTACAGTCGTACTAAATTAATGTACATGATAAATTAAAAACTGAAGTAAATTGAGTCACATTTCCAATTTATAACTTTAGAAGGCTCGAGCAATATAGTGCCTACTTCGATTTAAATGAATGAAGTTAAAATAGGGCGTTATAAAGTTAAAAGCAACCTCAAACGATATTCTGAATAGACATTTCATTCGAATTCTGCTTTGATACTTCTAGCGTGCTCGAAACGTGTCTCCTAATGAATGTCGACATAAATCCTCACAGATATTTTCATTTAAGTTTTGAGGATCATATTGCCTGTGTTGAAAGTATGCGCGGTAATGAAAGGCATACCTGTGCGTGACCCATTCAGAGGAACCATTTCGTACCATGCAGGGAACATTAAAATGGATAATGAAATCTATATTTATATTATATTCAACGTTATATCCTTCTCATTCGCTACTTAACTTGTGCAATGCGCATATGGCGGCCGTTCTTTACATTGAAAAGGATTGGTTTAGATTTTTTCTATATTTGTGTGTGGCTATCTAAATGTAGGGGAAAGTGGGGCTAACAGTCCTGGTTGTAAGTTGTACTTATTTAGACGTCGACCACCACGTAAGTAAATATTTTCATGTCAATAATTTTTGGTTTCACGAAAGCATTTTCTGTGCTGGTGATTTAGGAGTTTTTACATAATGTTTCCTTGAACATTACCATAAGAAAAAATATATATCATAAACTTATAAACGGGGCAAATAATGCCATTAATAAAAAAATAGTTGCCGGACATAAAACCTCGTCCTTTTTGGAAATTGGTTAAAAAATGCTAATTTGTATAAAAAGTATAACAAATAAATATATTATTATTAAATTAATGTCTTTCAAATACTAATTTATTTTATTTTATATTAAGCCTTTTATTTTTTAACGGTAAAACCGACCTCAGCTGTGGAACAAGTTACCTAGGATTAGTTGTGCCTCTCTGCCTCTAGTAATAAAACAACAACTTTATAAAAAAATAGTTTTCACCAATGAATTCGCGATTTCCAGACATTGCAGGCATTACCACTCTTAACCTCGCTCCATATTAATTTTAAGAAAATATATTTAAAATGCTTACTTCAGAAACTCTTTAATCGTGAAATATTAATGAATTGCAACGTTCAAATAATTTACACAAACAACTTAAAATGGTCTTCCCCCATATATAATGACGACATTCTTCATTCAGGTGGCTTCGGGAACATAAAGTACGAAGCTTTTAGAGTGATTATGTCGTCAAATCTTTTGCTTTCTGCTCGGCAGCATTATTAGAAGTCATTCCAGTCCGTATTCCAAAAGAGTGAGAAATTGCGGTTGTAATGACGACATAACCATAGTGCTCATGACGCGTAGGCTCCACTCACTAGCTCTAGTCATAATGAGTCTGGCCATCACTCTTAAGATTATTGTAGCAAAGGTTAAAGATATATAATAATTTTGATTTTAACTTTTTAAATTTTAATTTCTTCTGATTCTTACTTAAATTTAATCCCTATTTAATATTCTGAGACGTTAGGGGTCAGTAATTTAATTGTTCGAGTCAAATGTTTCGAAAACGGTGTTAAAACCAAATGTTACAAAATTTATTATTAAAATATTATTTGCGTTTGTTTTACATCGTAAGTAGAATTTTAATAGACTCACTGTTAACTACTGTTATATTACTTGGAAATTTAATGTGAAAAGTTGAAATGCCTCGCCGAAATTAAAAGCGAAAGACATTTTAGTACAATTGCTTTTATAGTAACGTAGGCGCTTGATGTCTCTTAATAAATTAAATTACATGTTAGACGTAAAACAAAACAGAACAGCAATTTCTTGATCTTATAAAAATAAAATAAAAGTACATTAAGAATAACCATAACATCATTATATTTTGACATTGAGACTTATTAAGACAGTCTTCTTTTAAAACCATTATATAAATTTCCTACTTCATAAATTAATTACATATAAAAAAGTAATTAAATCTATAAAAATAGATAAGTAATTAAATCGATATTTAAATTTAGATGAGGTGCAAAATAATTGTGAAGTTGTGTTTATAGGCATCTTATAATATACGTAGTTATATTTTGAATAATTCTTATAAATTATATAAGAATTATTCAAAATATTCTGAAACAATTTTAATTACTTTTAAATAGTATTACACTGTTTTTAATTAAAACAGCTAATTGGATTTATGTTTCATCTAATTTTCTATTGAATTAATAATTTTCACCACACATATCGATATCTAGTAATCAGCATCGGACACGTAGCCAAATGTGTTTGGTATTAATTAGTGAAATAGCGTGAGTAATTCGAATGCAATCTGTGCAAATCGCAAAATGGCGGGGAGTTGTGGCGCCAAAGATACTAATCTAACATGGCGGGTCGACTGAACGCTGACCTCTGCAGCGTTCGCGATTACGTCATTACAATAAGTTGTAAAAGTGTGCTAACTATTAGTTATATTTAGCATATTTTTACACCGAAGTAATTATTTTAAAAAAGATTTTTTTTTCCAGAAAAATGAAGCCCATATTTTTTACCATATTTTGTTAATAAAACACGGAATTCAGATTTTTATTTTCAGATACCAATGAAATCAACTATTTATTAATAGGATTTATTCTACAATTAATAAATAATATACGTATTTAATAAAAACATCATTAAAAAACCCGCGATAAGCGTGTGACGCGAGTTTGTGGGTTTTGATCCCCACATGGGGAATTAAATAATTCATATTTTTTTTGCTCGCTCGGGTAACGAGGCAAAGCGCAGGGTTGAGTTCCGCCTTAGTGGACCCGAAAATTTGTCGGAAAATGATAAACGGAAGTATTTAGTTCTTGTTCTTGTGTCTTAGTTTCCCTATGAATATTCTGCTATATACGGAATACATCGTGAAGCTAACAAAATATAAAAAAAGAAACTTCTTTATTGAAGTTACTAATACTATGAAAACTAGTATATCTACGTATTAGTATGTATGTAAAATGTTAACATCATAGGTCACTTAGAGTAGACCGTACAATGTCCTATGTTCGATCCAAAACATTCCCTGGCCCTGTCTAAGCAATAAACCTCGGTAATTACGGAATAGCTTCGTACGTGAACTGTGTGCGAGACTATTTATTTAATCACTTTGAAGGGAAAATAATGGATAAACTCTACTGTCCCGACATCAAAATAGTTCTAGGGCAACTTATTGGATATCGTGCCCATCGCCATCGAACCATTTGTTCTTCATTCTATATGTACTTCTTGTGTCACTTATTATATTATCAGATCAGTGATAATAGAAAATTTCATCTAAATGTAAGAGGCTTGTTCTGCTATCGCTGGGAAATTTTCGAAAGATATCCAGCTCTTGACTTGCTCTTGGCTTGGGGAAGGATTGCTGGAAGGATAGGAGAAGGAAAACTAGTAATTAAACTATTATAATTATATTTTTTACGCCTACGTTGTGATTGATTTGTATCTGCTTGACTGAATGTGACATGTTGAATAGTTGTATTTCTTTTTTATTACAAGATTTTATTAAGCACTTAATGTCAATTTGTTCGGGTTGAATTTTGTAACTCAATTTTAAAATTTTATAAACACGATTAGTTTAGATGACAATGCATGGTATGGAAAAATGTAATTTTATTCTATTAAACGCATTTAAATAAAAGCTTGTATTTTTTTTAATATAATAATGTACTATAATAGCCGTATCTTTGTCTACATTAAGCCTAATATTCAGTTGATGTGGTCTACAATAGCTTGCTTGCCTAAAAAATAATCTTTCGCCATCTTCGGTGTTGAGTGTGGTCAAATTGCTCCAACCAGCAGGTAAAGTGTAATTGATTGTTAAGAAACAATTTCTTATTTTACTTCCAAGAGAGATTTAAAATGATAAGTTATATTTGATTTACCTACCTATCGTTTTTTATTCTACATCTTTCATTTTCGGTTCGATGTCTACAAAGTTTTTTCCCTAACGTATTCAAAATTTAGTAGGAAAGTTGTTGGTGAAAATGAAAGTTTCAGAAGCTTAGGGTTACAGAAAGTCTCTTCAAACTTTGGGTTGTACATACCTATGTGAATCGTTTTACATGTGTTTAGTTCTATACAGTTACATTTTGAATTGAAATTTGTAGTTCATTTATGTTTTTGAAAAGATTTAATGTACCTGTTGTGGTGTAAATGGTATTTTTTTTAATAATTATAGGGGTGTAGGTATTGGGGTGTGTTTCTATAGGTTGTTTTATCAAATATTATCGTAAATTACGTGTACCACACATTGTAGCACGAAAAATAATATTTTCAGTTAGCTCCGCAAATTGTCCAAGAACACCGCATCTCTAATGTGATAATTTTAAAGTAATAAAATTAAATCTCAGCCGAAACGCTGATGAGTAAAATAAATAAAAAATTCTTACTATATTTAAATCATGTTAAGTTTTTAATAACTATGTAACAGCGACAGCACCTGCAATTTACACGCGTTTACCGACTGTAAATATATAAAATATATGTAATTAAATAAAATCGTAACGGACATGGAACATATATATAGAAAAAATGTTATTGGTGGCATTTAATAACGTTAAAGAACTAAAACCTATGGTTTTTTTGTCTGTATGTTTGTCTATGTTTGTTCACGGCAATCTCAAAAACGGCTCGGCCGTTTTCACTTTTGTGTTTTCGCAAGCTTCCTTCAACATTTTAAAGAATGTTGTTCTACAAAATTGCTAAAAATAACTGTGTGTAATAAATTTTACTTTTCAATATAATTATATAGTAGGTGCAGATTAGTAAATTAATAATTATGTAGTTCAAGCGGGCGAAGCCGCGAGCGAGTCGCTAGTATGTAATAAAGCTGTTTTGTTTTGTGTTTCGTGTCACATCTATTTTTCCCTAATCATAAAACAAATGGATGACTTTTAAAATAAAAGTGAAAAGTTTGTTTGCAGTTTGTAGTATATCTCAAAAATAATGAAATGTACGTGTTTATGTACTGATAGGCTACGTACATAATAATAAATTCTCAAAGGCATTAAGGTTCAATATACTCAATATGGCTTTAAATATTTATCATCTCCACTTTAATAGTCGCGTTGCTCGTCCCTACAAGGATAACGACGCCATGTACTAAGATTGCGGTCGTGTTCTTTTTGATTCCGTTGCGATAGCAGATTTCTATTAGAAACATGTTAGTTGATTAACTAATCTTCCGATCTCTTCTAGTGTATTGTGATTACTCTATAATATATTCGGTTAGGTCATTCTAACTAATGCCTATTTTTAGTAGCAAGGTTTCATTAGATTTGATTGATTTATTCCATACTCGTACATAGATTTATTTCATAAGTTATAAAATGTAAAATTTTCGATTTTTTTTAATATTATAAGGCATGTCATTATTAAAAAAGCCCCGGTCAAGTTCGAGTGAGAATCGCTCACCAAGCGTTCCGTAACAATTATAACTACTAATGATACAACTACGAATATAAATTTATATATATTTTTTTGTAATATCCAAATATTGTCACTTATTAGATTTTTTCCTTTATTATTGTAAGTTCTTGCTTCGTACCAAATTTCATAATTATAAGTGCACTGGAAATTTATTTTTTGATTATGCGACGAATTCCGTACAAAATACAGGAAAAACTATCCATAATGGTCATATATTTTGATAGCAATGACCTAGATGATTTTTCTTTACACTAAGGGGCCATACCGTAAACTTAAATATTTGATATCAATTTCACCTCCAAGTGAACTTGGGGTAATTGCTCTTGATAGTCGGAATGACGGACAACAAAGTAATCCTATAAGGATTCTGTTTTTTCCTTTTGAGGTACGGGACCCTAAAAATATATTATTTTTTCACATTAACGGAATCTATGTGTAATTTTTATATAATCATGTGTAAAATTACATCTATATAATATCAACTAGCGTATACAATTATTATTTAAAATGTAAAGGCTGCAAGTCTTTTATTTAAAATATGTATGCGCTCTGATAAATTATAAGTAAAGTAAACTATAGAAACATCGATAGTTGCGAGCGTGTCATAATCACATTATCAGTATGGTGCGGCGTTGATGAACACTCTTTCCTTAGCGATCTAACGACTAAAGCGCTGAAACTGTCACGCTAGTTCCAAAAGCTACTATTAAGTGAAAGCGCTACGTCGCTAAATAACACCTGTGCCTTTCTCGAACAGTGAACACAAATCGATTTTGTAAATGGATTACTTTTATTCTACAAACTGAAGTAGCAAATTTAGTTTAATGTTATTTTATTTTACGTAGGGATACCATAATATTGTTCGTCGTAACATGTTTCATTTCTTTCCATATACGAAAATGATTGACGGAAAATGACGACTGGCATAGTCGTGGCACAGGGGCACAAAGTGTGACTGTAAACGTGGCTGGTTGTGGGTTCGATCCCCACTCGAGGAGGCAAAACGCGGCGTTGAGTTAAGAGGATTTTCCTCCGAATTCTTCAGAATTCGACGGAAAATCTTGCAAGATTTTTTTTCTAGGTAGGTGTGTACTTTTTTTTCTTTTTCTCTTCTTCTCTTTCTCTTTTTTTTTATTTGGAACGATTAAAAATAAAGGTTGGTTATACAGGTACAAATTATCGGGTAATTATTAAGGGGCCCTCCATAAATTACGTTATACGAATTTCATGACGTGATCGTTATAATTTTAGATTACTATACGAATCGTCTTTAATATATTCTATATATTATAGCCACTTATGTTTTTTAAGGAATAGCAAAGTCAAAAGTATCAAAAGTATTGCATTTGCAAAATATTTTTACCAAAGTAATATATGAAGCTTAGAAAAGAAGTAAATATATATTAGGTTTAATTTTGCTTAACACTGTATCCAAAGCATTTAGACATTCCGTTTCCACCGAATTCTAGACACATTGGCCACAACTCAACGCCGCGCTTTTCCTCGACACCAGGGCGTAGAAATGAAAATACTTACAATATTTATTTTCCTCGAATGGAAATCGAACCCACAACCTGTCGCTTTTACAGTCACATGCATGAGCCCTTGCGCCACGACAGGCCCCAATTTCAATAATTGGTCATATATCCTGGGTGGTTTATTAAGTGAGCTCAGTATTTTTATAAATTGCCAAAGGTAGTTTTATAATATATGCATATCAATTAGTCCAAACCTGATATTACATAAGCACGAATAGTCCAAATCGAGATGGTTACGAGGTACTAATCTCGCCGCGTAATCTATTTAGCTCAATAAAAGTCACAGTTGATTAACAACCGATTTAAGGGAAACAGCTTGTTAATAACTAATTTGAAATACTTTGAAATGACAATGTTACAAAATATGCTCCTGAGACCAATAATATGAGTAGTTTATTATATAAGTATGTATTTTTTACTTATGTTATATAGAGCTTGATAAGAACGTATGGCTTAGTAGTGAGAGCGCCTGGTTGGTTTTCAGGAGGCGCGGGTTCGAGTCCCGCTACGTTCAAATTTTTATACGTTTTCTAAATAAGTATTTTTCTTTCCTAAGTGTGGATTAACACTTTAAAAAATGCTTAAAATATTTAATAAATAGTATTCTCTCTTGCCAGACGATAATTCTTAGTAATTATTTTTGGGTAGCGGGAATTTGTAAAAATCGCCCCACAGAGACACTAACAACATAAATAAGTTGTAACAAGCGTATAAAAATTTCGACGTAGCTTGATGAGGATGTATGGCTTGGTGGTCAGAGCGTCTGGTCGGTTTCCAGGAGGCGCGGGTTCGAGTCCCGCTACGTTCAATTTTTTATACGTTTTCTAAATAAGTATTTTTCTTTCCTTAGTGTGGATTAACACTTTAAAAAATGTTTAAAATATATAGAGCTATTTAATACTTACACATAGTAATTTTTTAGCTTCGAGATGTATTTCGCATATAGCAAGGTGGGCAGAGGAACATTTCATTTTCTAAGTTCTAGTTTCAACGCCGTGCTTTGTCTTGTTACCAGCGAGGAAATGAAAATTTTAAATATTTCATCCCCACGAGTCAGAATCGAACCCACAACCGTGGCGTACGTACAAAAATACATAGTGATAAAATAGATATATTGTACGTAAGTTGTAAAGTTCAAATTACCTTTAAAGTTGCACTATTTTTCAATTTAAATTAACTTATTATTAATAAGAAATTCAAAATGGTCAAATATTGCCATGACAAAGTGTTTTTGTTTTATAACACTTTCAAATGCTCTAGCCCGTCAAGTATTAATTATATAAGGTAACACTAAACCAGCGTGCGCAGTAGTGAAAGTTTGGTTATCACGAGCACTGTTTGACTCTAATTGTCATATATGTATAGGAAGTCGCTTCGGGACACGTAAATAAATATTTGATATTGATCAAAGAAAATAAATACATTGTATTTGTATTCCATAATAGCACACGACGGTAGAAGTTGTAGTTGTAATGTTACTGTCTTACCCTACACAAACATGAAACAAACTAAAACATATTTAAAATCACGTTGGCTGTATGTGAGTCCCCTTAAATGTTTATTTTATTAAATTTTCTTAAAGTAATTGTTGTTATTGTGACAACATATGTAAATACATCATCTGTGAAAATTGACAGATGATGTCAAAAATAGATACGTTGTATTATATTTCTGTTATATTTATTGTTAACCTGTCTGACTATCACGGTTCGTGAGATACAACCTTGTGACAGACAGACAGCGGAATCTCAATAATAGGATTCCGTTTTACTCTTTAGGCACGGAACTCTAAGAATAGGTAGATTACTAACAATATTTCATTGTATCAATTCAAATTAAATCGGGATTTACTCCAGCGTCATAGAGCGAGCCTATTGGGTTGCGAAGCTTAGATGATAAGAAGAAAAAAAATGTCATATAATATAAATATCTTTTGATGGATGGTTTTTGGTTTTTAATTACATAGAGTAGTTAAAACTGTAGTTTCATTTAAAGTGGTTATGACAAAAACACTGTATGTGGGGTTCATATTTGGTCGAAGTACTTAACTGAGTAAAAGGAATCCCCCATTACATTAATCTGCCGCGCTTTAGTAAAATCCGAAGTCCCCGCTCCGGCTCCCTTACCATAATAACTTAACTCAACTTAGCTTCACGCTGTCAGTCTCTATATACTTCTTTCGCCTCGTCTATTGTCATCAAACACTTCATACATGCCTTCCGGCGGGTCCTTATGCTTTTTACGTGATCTTCCTCCAGTATATTTGATTCGAAAGTCAACCGAGTTCTCTCTCTTCCTCTCTTACCGCTCACTTTTCCATTAGATAATCTTTAGCATATTTATCATAACAGTAATATCAATCATGCTTATTTTATATAGAAATGGAATTCTCCACAGAACGTTCTACAAATTAAGCTTCACGATCGACTAGGGTCATTTTTTATCAAACCGTTTTTTATAATCAACTTGAACAACCCGTCAAGTTTTTATGGTATATTTTGACTTTGGTCCAATTGATTACGGTTCAGGTATCTAGAATACAATGGGCAGTAGCCATGGCCAACGCTTGATGAAGCAAATCAATCGCTCTGACTATAGAATGCCTTCACATAATTTGTACTTATTTCTTTCTATGTCGGATAAGCTGCGTAACTGTTATCAACGACAAGTGGTATTTTTTAAATATATCTTTAACATCTTAATTTGGTTGTTAAAATTTTAAATGTTTTAAATGTTAAGCTTAAACCTTCTGAGAACCTGTCTCTTAACCCGAAAAGGTGCTTAAAGTTGTACTTGGTATTTTTTTAAAAAATGCCTCGTTTATCATTTTAGCCGTTAATACGGCCGTTGTACTTTGTTAAAATGCAAAAAATAGCTCGAGGTACCCTTAAGATAATTTTCTAACTTAACTCCTTCCTCTAGATCACTGGTTCCCAACCAGTGGTCTGCAAACAATTAACCAAACAACAACCTAAATATGGTCCGTAAACAATTTAAATTTTATGACTGGGGATGTTGAGGCGAAGTTTTTGTTTCATTATCACAGTTAATTTTTATTATACCTACGTGCATAGTGGTCCCTGCTACCAAGAATGATATAAAAGTGGTCCTTGATCAAGAAAAGATTGGGAACCCCTGATTTAGATGAAGGAGTTAAGTTAGAAGAATAATTTAAAATAACGATAGAATTGTACAATGTTATTTTACTCTTTATCTTTACTGAATAAACTAACGAGTAGTAATAACATTTTCATATTTGTTTAACTTTTTACGCTTTTAACTTTACCTACATAAGGTGTCGAAAAAAAATATACTTAAATATATTAAAAAAATAATTATTTTAAAATAATAATAATAATAATTTTATGTTACCATATTCTTCATTAGTTACTAAAAAAATTACTATTAATGAAATATATTTTTTTAAATCAAATCAAATACAGCATAATATATTATTTACGGTTTCAGAATTCAATTCATTTCAGAATTTAAGAAGTAAAATACGAAATAAAAAAATATACAAAAAATATAATAACATTGAAATTGTGTATTTAAAAATATAAAAAATAACAAAAAAAAATCGTATTTTTAAGATTTATTCGCTAATTTCATCATCGCATATTTTCAATCTCCTAAGTTTGAATGATTGAATGATTTAGCATAATGATGATGAACTATTAACATTTTTTTATTGAAATGTCCAAGAGATTACCATTTAATTATAACCGTGAGGCCATTCGGACTCTACTCGAAGAAATTAAATATTTATTTAAAAAAATATATTTTTATTTCTTTGCTTTGATATCGAGACAAAGCGCGGCGTTAAGTTCCGCCACTCAACACTCAATGCCTCCAGATTTCGGCGGCAAATGGCGGACGATGTGTCTTAACAGTTGGTTCCCTCTGCCTATCCTGCTGTGTGTGATACTGCGGGAAGCTGATTTATTTAATTATAAACGTAGACGGTTATTAGATTTTGTTTAATTTAGTACCCCTAATTTTTCACAACGTTACCCATTTCCATTATCCTTGTCGACGTTCCAGAGTAAGGATATAATCTAATAATACTCATTTAAATTTTCACATCTTATTATCGTGATACGCTTTCCGCCTCGTTATACTTTAACAGCCCGCGGCTTAAAATCAAAATTAAGCCATTACACTCTCTTAGATGTCATATAAAATGCTAAATACGATGTCAAGTTCATTACGTTGTATAGAATTTTAACTTGCACCTTACTTATTATTTTAATTAGCATTTGTAAAATGGAATTATATATATATACTAGCGAAACTGCGCGGCTTCGCCCGCTTGAACTGTACGAATATTTATTATAATTATGAAATTATGATAAATTTTTAATAGAATCAGAAATTAAAAAACCTATCTAATTCTCTATCTCTATCTCTTCGCTCATTCGAGTAGTAACTCGAATGAGCGAAGAGAAGCAAAGATAAATATAAATTAATAATAACCACATAAAAATTAACAGTACATCGATAATGTTTGAAAATTTACAAAACCATTTTTTTATAGGATAATAAAAGAGAAATATATTTATAGAACATTATTTCATAAAGTTGATTCAGCGCACCATATATATGCTTTTAGGAAGACCATCATGGGCGACCTTTTCTTAAAACAACGCAATTCCTGGTTGCTTAGCAACGGCTATAATTAAAATGTCAGACAATAAATGAAATATCTACATCATCCGCATCACAAACAATACAACATAAATATATCCAAATATTACAAGAATATAAAAATAATAAAAATTTGTTAGTAATTACTTATTAAGAAAACGTATAAATTTTTCAGTGTGGAATAACACTTCAAAAATGTTAAAAATTGTTAGTAATAACATAATATGAATTAATTAAAAAAATATGTACTACTTAATAAAATAATGTTCCTAAAAATTTACAATATTTGCAAACTTATCTACAAGAACTCTTAACTTATAAAATGTATTAATTGTTTAGTAAAGTTTCAGGTTTAATCTGATAAAAGTAAAACAGTATAATATTTACCTTGAAAATGGTATAAAATATTTTTTTTAGCTTCGCGCTGTATTACTAATATACCAGGGTAGGCTAAGGGAACCTAATGTTAAAACATACTGTTCCCCACGTATAAAATAAAAATGATCTTAAAAAAACCCTTGCGTACTTTAACATAATTAACATCGTTATTCTAAACTAAGATTCATTACCAGTTTTATAGCAAGTCGTCATGTTGTTTACACCTCGAAATAATTTAATGTAATTAAAGCAGTAAGCGGATAAACATACTGTCTAATTATGTCACAGCGAGCTAGGTGTCATTTAACTTTCTCAAATGTATTACTCGTGAGCTGACATTATTAACAGAGCACAACACTTTACAATAGGCATTAAGTTTCTAAGTGTATATTATAAGTGCCTACTGTCGCAATACGGTCGTTCTTAGTCTATTTCATTATGGGGGATTCAATTTATCAAAGTGACGAATTGGAAGTATTGAAAATACTTTTTATTTTTTTCTTTTTCACGCTGTATCCCTCATATAGCAGGGTAGGCAGTAGGAACATAGTGGTAAGACATGCTTTCTCCATTTTCCGCCGAATTTGAATGGCGAAACTAAACACCGCGCCTTGTCTCGACATCAGAGCGAAGAAATGAAAATATTAAATATTTCATTCCTCCGAGTGGGGATGGAACCAAGCGAATAAAATTATATCTATTTAAATAAAATTATAATATCTAAACAAAATATCTCTTAATCTCTTAATTATGTTTTAGACATAACCACAGATTTTTAATTTCAGCTTGATATCTCTACGCAATCTCGAGGTAAATTGTCTTAACATACTGAGAGTTTTTACCTTTTGAGGTTCGGAACCCTGAAACTGAATACTATACAGCGATCCAATTAGATAATAGCATTATAATATACTTCACTTATATTTGTTTACTTTAGTCGTTTTAGTTTTAATTGTAATGATTTGTAATTTTTAATTATTTTTTTATTATTATTAGGCATTTCTTAGAATATAAATTTTACTAATCCTGCAAATAAATTTAAAAAATAAATAAAATTACATTAAAATAACATTATTACGTTTTATTAAAATTTTTATATATTTTTAGAAATCGGAAGCGGTTAACGTTTTTAAACACATGGTAAAAATACATATTGTCTCAATTATTCGGAAAGAGATTCTACGTAACTGCAATATGTGATATGTATCACCCCATAACAATGCTTCACACGAGTTTCGTTCCAATAAGCACCGTTGCCTACAAGCAACTGCCCCTGATTGACGTGGAATTCCTCTCTCATTGTAAAACTGTTTCCTCTCTCTCCCCATAGGGGGAGAGAGGAAACAGTTCCAGAGCTAAGCCTTCTGTCCGTGATGATCATGCTCCACCCATAGCTCTGGGCACGTCATTGAGGTGGGCTAAGGTTTGCAGTGGTTGGGTCCGTTAGAACTGAGGAAGTATGGGAGTCGATGTCTCGAACGTGAGGGAAATTCGAGACATCAGTGCGGTGAAAGGTGCCGGTGTCGAGCTTCACCGGGGCCGTTACCCGCAATCGCTTGTCTGTGACGACACCAGATACGTGGCACTCGGAGTCCATTTAATGAGCTCGCCCTGGAGGACCAGCAGAGGAGGGAGCAGACATTATTGCCTGAGTCTTCGCCACGTTTAGCGTCAACCTCCACTCCGCCAGCCAGTCAGGTAGAAGATCAAGTGCACGCTGTAATTAGGTGGAAGCAGGCAGCGGGTTCAAGAATTGTAAATTGTAAAAATCTCCCTACAGAGATGCTAACAACATAAATAAGTTGCAACAAGCGTATAAAAATTTCGACGCAGCTTGGCGAGAACGCATGGCTTAGTGGTCAGAGCGCCTGGTCGGTTTCCAGGAGGCGCGGGTTCGAGTCCCGCTGCGTTCAAATTTTTATACGTTTTCTAAATAAGTATGTATTATATATAAACAGCAAGTCGCGTAAACTTTATGAAGTATTTAATTAAAAGTATAAGCTAACATCTAATCATCAATACATGTTTGACATTAATATTTGCCTTTACGTAATATATATTTTAGTTGATTCAGAAACTTACAAAATCTTATTATAACAGCAAAGTAATTGGTGGAAATCTAACGTTAAAGATTAGAGAGAGTACTTTAGAGTTTGCTACAAAAACATATAACACATACACAATTCAATATAGAAACTTCAATATAGAAACTATGAAATATTTTTTTAGCTTCACGTTGTATCCCGCAATTCTGGAGGCATTGCGGGTTGATTGGCGGAATTCAACGCTGCACTTTGCCTTGACTCAGAATGAAGAAATGAAAATATTAAACATTGGATTTTCTCCGGTGTGGATCAAATTTACAACCTATCGCATTTACAGTTACACGCTTGTGCCCCTGCGCCACGACTGGCGTTGAAATATTATTAATATATACTTTACAATATAATAAAGTAATCTTACCCAATTACAGAAAAGTCTTATTAAGTACCTTAACACTTTGTTTGTCGTTTTATTAGCTATCTACTACAAAATTCATTCGGAAATGCCTCTAAAACAACTGTCGATAATTTTAGAAAGTACATTTTTGCCGTGGATTTTTATAAAAAAAAAGAAAAAGTAAATATTGGTTCTCGTTTATAATCTTTAAGCGAGGGTGAATTCTAGCAGTAACAGGAGTCAGTTATAATATTGAAAGCGAATCATGTTAAAGTTTGAGATATGTACAATGACATGTAATCAAAACTTATATAGAAGAAATCGCCTTATAGAGTAAACCACAAATTTGTAACATACTCGATACTTATTATATTAAGCTGGACGCAGTCTGTTATCTTGTTTATTTTAATATATGTAATATGTAGGTATATGCACTCAAAATCGTGATGTAAATGATCTATATTGTATATATTTTTTAAAAAGATCAAATTTAATTTATTTGTATTAGTAAACTTTTTTTTCATTTTATTCGTTTTATAAACCCATTACAGCCTTTGACTATGAACGCGATTGTTCTGCGTCCCTCACTTGGGGAATTTCTTTCCTCTGCTTTCACTGATTGAATTTGGGCGGAAAGAGTAGAATGAAATGTTTTAACCCTATGTCTAGCACTATAGGCAGAGACCAACTCTGCTTTTTAACTAACTATTTACATTACTAACTTAATTCTTCTATAAATTTCATACATTAACCTAACAATTTTATTAATAGTTCAAAATGAGCGAGTTACATTATATATATTTTTTAGACAAAAACTGAAACGAAATTTCGCTAATAAATAAATAATATAATCATAAAAAAAATAAGGAGATGTTTCAATAGATTCTTTTGCCTGCTACATAAAAAGCAATATGTTCTGCTTTTTGAAAATGAAAAAATATATAGTACTGGTACATATATCATTTGTATATATACCTTTTTTGGTATATATCCATACAATATAAAAAAAGTTTGAGTTATTCTATGTTCAAAGTAGAAAATTGTTCAAGCGTTGTTAAAGAAATTTTTTGTCTTAAGTCTAAGTTACAAAGTTAAACTTAGGAAGTGTGGCGTCAATTGACAGTTCCCGTAAATTACACAACTTCCCGTTCCAGTAAATCGATGTAAAGAACAAAGATGCTGTATAAGTCTTAAAGTCTTGAAATGCTCACTTTAATTAGTTATATTAGTTACAATTTCAATGTTGAAATGAAGTACTTCGAACATATCAAATTTATATAATACTTTATGAATTAATTATAGTAATAGTAAGTTATTATTCTAGTAATTTGTATAAGTAAAAAAATAATATATATTAGTTAACAATTATTAAATCAACGTAACACTCAACACGCAATGCCTCCAGGATTCGACAGAAAGTGGGGAACAGTGTGTCTTAACACTAGGTTCCCCCTGCCTACCCTGCTGTGTGCAGGATACAGCGTGAAGCTGGTAGTAACTTAAATAATATTATTATTTTATATTGCCTTTGATACGTTACAATATTTTATTGATTTGAGTCATAAGAAGCAAGTATAAGTTAGATAGTAAATCGCTTAACACAATTAAAATCCTGTAATTAACGAATACCGGCAAGATATAATATTAATAACAAAATAAAAATGTATAAAGAATAATGTTAAATACTATTTATTTGAAAATTATTTCCTTAAAAATATATTTTTTTATCTCTTTTTATCACGTTACCAAAGCTTTACTTGGTTTTTACCTATAACAAAATAAAATCAATACCGTATCAGCTATCTAATATGAAATTGAAAATGACGTCGAATATTCGTTTTCCCTATTGAATTTGGATTTCATTACATATTGTATGTATGTATATGAGGCCGTTGTGCCGTAGGGGCACAAGCGTTTGACTGTAAACGCGATAGTTGTAGATTCGATTCCCACTCTGGGAAATAAATCTATTGGCGTTGAGTTCCGCCACTCAACACTAATGCCTCGAAAATTCGGCGGAAAGTGGAGAACGTAGTATCTTAACACTAGGTTCTTTTTACCCTGCCATATGCAGGATGCCGCGTGAAGCTGAAAAAAATACCCACATAATACTTTACTACATATTTTTCTTGAAATATTAAGCTTGATGGAATCTGCGAAACAAACCTCGTCTTAGGTTATTAGGCAGTTAGTGGTACATGTATGTATGTACTTGAGCTCGTATCAACGTGCAGGTAACTAGCCCTACGCTATTGCGTGAACTCAAGTGAGATGGTTCTAAAGACATTTACAAAGCACGACTATCTTTTCCGATTGACAAAATATTATTTTTGTTAAATACGTATGTATCTATACAGAAGAATAATTTTCATTATGTATCTAAAATTTTGCCGATTAAAAATCTCGCTGGTGGTTCTTTATTCGTATATTTTTTTTTGTAAGGTGCCCAATAAAAATTACACAGGTATAATATATTACATAAGCTTAAGAACATAGTTATTAAAGTTAATATTAAAAAAAAAATTATTATCTGCCTCTCTTAGTTTTTTGTTGATTCAATTTTGTAAATATACGTAGTAATATCTTTTCCAACATACCATCAAATTTTAAATGTCTTGTTAATTAATATCATCTTAAAATATTTAAGTTTAATATTTTAATATCATCTTAAAATATTTAAGTTTAATATCACGCACTGTAGGTATAAACATCTCTGTCCTTGGAAATAACCTCTGAGAACCGATCCCACCATTGCAATAAGGAAATTGTTGTAGCACGAAAATCGGTACAGCATAAGTGGAGCTTAGGTGAACCTGCTTTGTGTAAAAAAATATTTTTAGTATCATTTAAAGTACGATATATACCTAAAATTGTTGTTATATGAATTCAATAAAGAATATTATATATAAATCAATAAAGAATATTATATATAAATCAATAAAGAATATTATAAATAATTTTTAATAAAAAAGTAGATTACTTTTAGCTATTTACTTACCGTATGCGTACTTTACGAACGTTCATTTAAAGGCTTCGCTCCAGTTGAAATTTCATTTTAATTTGCTTCTGTAAACACATATGTCATTTATTAATTAACAAAATAATAAGTACTCCATAAAAATATCGGATATATATATATATATATATATANATATATATATATATATATATATATGATTTATACGTGATATATGTATATGCTTGTATTTTTTTAGTTCACGCTGTATTCCGCATATTGTAGAGTAGGGCTATGACACTCCGACGACACATTATGACATTTGTCGCCAAATTCTGGAGGCATTGCGTGTGAGCGGTGGAACTCAACTCGGCATTTTGCCTCATTGCTAGAACGAGGAAATGAAAATATTAAATATTTCATTACCTCGAGTAGGAATCGAACCCACAACATATCCAGCTTGTGACCCTGCGTCACGACTGGCCTCTAATATATTTTATATAATAACAAGAACATAAAATGAAATATTCTTGTTATTATACAAAATATATAACAATATACACCTGTATCCACCAGCTAAGATGACAGTATTCACGGTAGCTAATGTCTCTGCGGCCTCCATTAACGCGTTATATCGGTATGGTTATGGCGGGAAAATCGTTAGTGTCCTCTTCAATTGAATTAAATTGTTATTACGTAACTGTTCACAGGTTCACTGCAATCCAATGTTATTATGTTTATTTTATATTGCTATTATATTCTGATAGAGGCTTTTTCTTTGTGTACTTCAGAAATCAACGCGGATAGATAGTAAAATATTATAAAATAAATTTATTCGACAACTTTCGATATTTTATAATGAGACTCTTTTTTTTTAACTTTACGCTTATAGGGTAGGCACAGGGAGCCTAGTGTTAAGACACTCCGCTCCGCACTTTCTGTCGAATTCTGGAGGCATTGCATGTTGGGTTGTGGAACTCAACGAAGCGCTTTGCCTCGACACCAGATATGAAGGAATTAATAGTTCATTCTTTCGTGTGGTAATCGAAAGTTTGTGCCTCTACGCCACGTCTGGCCTGTTTCTTCTTTGTGCAAATTAGCTTTTGTTGCGACAATTAATCTGAATCCCCGTTTAAGGTTTATAAATACTATCAAATATTTGTTATATATTCTTTTGCGTAATAAACACATTTCTATCTCTATATATAATAAGACAGAGTTATGCAAGCTCCTGGGAACGTAACCGGAGATATTTGTTTTTCACGCT
>JAAIXJ010000424.1:3189-18019 GCA_013403705.1 Heliconius hermathena
CTATGGGGCAGTTTTGAGCATTTGATTACTGCTACTAAAATTGATATTGCACCTTTAACTTATATATTTTTCTACATATGATGCTACGATTTTGTGGCACAATAGTTGGACTAAGCATTGTGAAATAGTAAAGAAGTTAAAAACTGTAGAATTTTTAGATATGACACAAAGTTTAAAAATCGTTCGAATGTGCCCCCCTCTCCACTACCCTATAGGTCTTGATTACGTGGCGAATTTTACACAAAATGCAGCAAAAACGATGCATAAATGCCCGTATCTTTTTATTACTTTAACGTAGACATGAATATTTGATTTTAATTTCAGCTTGATACATGTAGAGATAGATGGTCCTGATAAACAGAGGACAAATGGACAACGAAGTTATCCTATAAGGGTTCTATTTTACCGTTTCAGGTACGGAACCCTAAAGATAAGAAATATAACGAAAAAATGTCTTGAGGCCGTTACGCTATAAAAAAATAGATTACCTAAGGATAGAAATCCAAAACAAATTACATTTTTTGTAAAATATATATTTTAACTAATGCCGGCTGGTAACGAATGCAGTGCATACATGACAGGCGTACATACAAAAATGAATCTTAATTATAGAAATTTGAGTTAGTTTTTGAAAAATGAAAATTTATATCTAAAAATATCTTAACTTCAAAAATGACAACGATAAATTTTCAACCAATTAACTGTTTGACATGTACGACGTGACTCAAAAACTGTTAAAAAATATGTAAAACAGTCAGTTATAATTTAGTTAAAATATGGCTAGTCGTGGCGCAGCGGCACAAAGTGTGACTGTAAAACCGACTGGTTGTGGGTTCGATCCCCAATCGAGGAGATGAAATATATATCCTAAAATTTATATTTCCATTTCTTTGCTCTGGTGTCGAAGCAAAGGGCGGCGTTGAGTTCTGCCACTCAACACGCAATGCCTCTAGAATCCGGCAGAAAGTGGGGAACGGAGTGTCTTAACACTAGGTTTCCTCTGCCTACCCTGCTGTGTACGGGATACAGCATGAAGCTGATTTATTTTCAATTTTATAATAGTTTTTTTGTTAGTTCTTACCTGCTCCTTGGCCAACGTAGTCAAGAAGAAAGGCCAAGAAGTTTGTATGAAGTTTTAATCATAATCGTCCGAGGAAACCTTGCGTTAAGATACTCCGTTCCCATTAAAACACTTCCGTTCGCCTTTTTTCGCTGAATTTTGGAGGCATTGTCTATTGAGAACTAACCACCACGCTTTGCCTCGTTTCCAGAGCGTGTGAAAATTAAAGAAAATAAATAGGTGATATTAAATAATTATATGATATATATATATATATATATATATATATATATATATATATATATATATATATATATATATNACAGAGTGCAAAGCTTTATATATATATATATATATATATATATATATATATATATATATATATATATATATATATATTATTATATTATAAATATTTCATTTCCTCGAATGGGAATCCAACTCACGACCTGTTACATTAACACGTTTATACTTTTGCGCCACGACTGGTCCCAAAACTAGATGGATCGATATAAAATAAAAATAATATTATAGTTATGTAATATAATAATAATCCTATTAATCTTCTTCGATAAATGGACTACCCAAAATAAAAAGATTTTTCAATTTAAACCAGTACTTTGAGAGATTAGTGCGTTTAATTAAACGAACCTTTCAGTTTTATATGATTTCAAAGAACGTTGAAGCTTAACGAAGGACAAATGAGAAACTAATACATATGCTGTAATTAAGTTTCGAAAAAGCTACACGTGTCGACAAATAAGAAAACTATATTAGAGTTAATATGTTTTTAAAGGAAATAAGAGGGTCGGTGTATCAAAATGTTATAATAATGTAATAGTTCTTAAAGTAAAATGATCTATCCCTATCCTATGTAATGGCTATATTATAAGATATATTTAAGCTTTACATTTTTTTCCATTTCTTTTAATTAGCATAACCACTTGTAATTTTATTAAAGATACATCGAAGACGCTACTAAAAGAATCATTTTGAATTTGGTTAGGTAAAGAAGGAGGTAGAGAGAGAACCTACTATCCAAGCTCCTCTCCAAATCCAATTCCATACGTTAATGCTTGTTTTAAAGCCTTAAATCCACATTTAGATCGCAAGTCAAAGGCACTGCTCGGAGCTCCTTATCCTACAACACGATGTTGGGGCTCAACACCCTGATAATAAATTCTGATAATAAAGTTTTTTTTTTAATTCTATCGAATAAGAATGGAATCCCAAAAACTTCAAAAATTAATTCTTCAAAATGTATAAATTCTTACGATTGATTTTAAATAAAGTTATACCACTTTAACGCAAACTGCCTAGTTTTTTCAATGTTTACTCAACTGCTGTGGGTCTTGTCTCTAGTTTGAAATTATTAGTGACAGTCAAAGAAAGATTAATTATTTATGTAAAAAATAGACGAAGTTTACTTGTGTTTTATTTACATCACACCTCGTCCATAAAAAAAAAAATATTTTTAGATTTCCGCTGAGTAAATTCACGAATAAGTAGGTATAGCACAGATAATTCTGAAAACCCATTCTCGAGACATTGCGCGACAAACTCAATGCAGGGATATATGTATGTGGAATCGAAACCACAGCTGTTGCGTTTACAGTCAACTGTACCAGCCGTGCTGCTGTGCTGCGCTATGAGGGTTTTTTTGTATATATCATATTTAAGTAATAGAAAAAATGTAAAATACCGACAACATAAGCATCTAAACACCGTTTAAAATACTAAAATAAAACAAAAATTGTTGAATCACAACCAAAAATCATATCCAAACGATAAAGTTGAGAAATGTATTCGTTCTCCAACGCACCATTTGCTATTATGGGGCTCGGTTTGCCCTATACCAAATGTATTTATAGCATTTATATACATCGCAAATCATGTTACTTCTACAGAAATTCTAGAGTAGAATTGTATACTTTAATGCTATAGAAATAAAGAAAGAAGTCCCAAGATAGCCTGTTTTTCGGTAGAAAGTATTATTTTGCGGGGAATAGCAAGAAATCATACCGGTCGGGGTCGTTTGGCAACAAAACAAAATGAAAATGGTCAAATTTAAACCCAGTAAAAGAATGGCGGTTAAAATTAATTTATTATGAACAAATTACCGTATATATTAAAAAGGAATGAAATACTTACATGACTATGTATATCTCTATTTCAAAGACTCTTCTTGCACCTTTGCCATGTGCCAGATTGAACAATGGTTATATATTAAAATCTATATACCTCGGCCTGATTAAATAAAATGCGGTGTTTAGTTACCTACCTACTTTAGTTTGTTTAACCAGGCCGAAGTAATGTATATAATACCTTAAATATCTTTACTCAGCGTCTGACTGGAAACATCACGGTTGTGGCGGCGATTTTCATTCGGGGGAATGATTTCCAACCGGCTTTGATCAATTCCGCCATTTAACACGCAATGTTTCAAAAATTCGGCATTGCGTGGAAAGTGGGCAGTGTTTTCTCTAGGTTAGATTTTTCCAATCAAACTAAAATATAAACTTTCTTCAAATGAAACTTCAAGCCTAAGGTTGTACATAAACCATTCTCTTCACCACAGAGCCAGGATGACTTCTGTTTACGAATATAATATAATAATGATAAAAGCTCGAGTGTGTAAATGACAGTTGGCGAATAGATCAGATGATAATAACCCTTTTGACCTTAACGCCCTAACTCAATATAGTGTGAAACTTTGAGCGAAGGGGGACTATAATTCTATGCTAATTGGAATAATATATTGTACTTTCACTATCATAGCACAGTTATATATTAAATAGGTTTTAGCTACGATTTCATTCGCTTATCCAAATAAGTAACGGCACGAATAGACTACGACAGAAATTTTGACATAAGTGTCCAATATCAATGTATGTACTGTATACGTGCACGAAGCTTATGTCTGAGTAGTGTTAGTTTTTAAATATATCGATATTATGTTTTAAATGTATGTCACTTAATTACTACAGGAAAAATTGTGCAGTGGGCTTATTATATATTGTATAGTTTTATATACAGGGTGGAAGTGTCAGCACCACTTTAAATGAAACTACAGTTTTAACTACTCTATAAAATCCTAATACATTTCTTTTCCCCCAAAAATGAAAAATATTTTTTTCAAACAAAATAAATAATAAAATTATTGTTGTAATATAAAATGCCATTTGTCGCAAGCGCCTGTCAAAGAGAAACCGCCGCATACGCCTCATTCTGAAATCGAGTCGTAGATATTGGCGGCAAAGTTCAAAGTTGATTAACCTTTAGTAGTCTTTCTGTAGTAGTTACGTATTATGGTATTGTTTACGGTATATGTTTACGGTATTGGTATCTATACGTAGCTGCGTCACACAAAATACAGGTATGGATAAACATCGAGAAATGAAAAAATGATCCTACGTCTAAACTGTTGATGCATCTCGACTTTAGGTATGAGTTTGAAATATTTTATCCTATATGCTGTTCCCGTAAAAGAAGCGCTGACACTTCCATCCTGTAGAATGGAAGGCGCAGAATTAAAAAAATATAAATAGGTTTTTTGATCATCCCATAAGAACGACATAAAGTCATAGAAAAGATTTGTTTTGTATTACAAATAGTCACGAAATCTTAACAAAATGTATTAATTAATATCTTCTTAAATATTAAATTGCTTTCTATTGATGTACAATTAGATCTTTCAAAGCTTGAAACAGAATGTGATGCGGTTTTCACTAATACACAGAATAATTCGAAAGTAAGGTTTATACATAACCATGTATAAATGTTAAATGCTAAATATTTTTAGAGTTCCGTACCTTTTAAGGTAAAAAGGAACCCTTATAAGATCACATTGTTGTCCGTCCATCTATATGTATGTATGCCTGTGTCTATCAAGAGCCTTTCTCTCAAGAACGCTTAGAGATATCGAGTAGAAATTCTAATTATATGCTCAGATATAAGGTCGCTTGATTTCCTGAAAAAATAATATTTCTACATTTACTTAAAAAAAGACATGATCGTTTATATTGCAAAGTACGCGTATTCCGACACTATAAAGGAAATCAATTTTAATAGGGTAAGGCAGCTACCATCTATAGGTAGTACTTATTTAGGAAAAAAAATTAAAACTATACATTTATGGTTAAATCCTAAAAAAATTAAAAGAGGGGCAAAATTTGGTATTAAAGCCGCTAGTTCAAGTATGGTATGAGATTTTTTTATCTTCACACATTTTGTGCACATTGGGATAGACAATGAGAGATAGTAGTAATAAGTTAGTATCGACTTTCCGATTTCTGCCTTTTTAAATATATATTTTTTAACAATGAAAGAAGACGCAATAAACTTATACGAGATGGAAATCAATCAATGTCTAGAAATACATTATAAAATTAGTTTCATTATAATATTTTTAATAATATATTTATAAAATAAAATATTAGAAAATAACTTAGTTAATAAATGATTTCATACCATCATCTATCATCACTCGTTGTAATTTGTTTAGTAACAAAAGCCGTGATGGGATGTGCATGTGAGCATAAACGTAATAAGCTAGCATTGAAATAATAATTAGGAGTGGTTAATTTTGCCTAGGGTTTTTATCCGACACTATAATAAATTGATAATTACATTTAAATCTATTTTTGAGACGGTCATGGCGCAAGGGCACAAGCATTTGACTGTAAACGCTACGGTTGTGAGTTCTGTTTCCACTCGGAAGAATTAAATATTTGATACTCAATGTCTCAAGAATTCGGCGAAAAGTGGGGAATCAGGTTTCATTCCCCACTTTCCAGGACAGACAGTGAAGACATTTTGTACCCCATTAAGACGGTTGTCTTAATGGGGAACAAAATGTCTTGACTGTTCGTCTGCCTAAGCAGAGGGAACTTGGATATCTAATGTTGCTTTGCCTGCGGGATACAACGTGAAGATTAGTGTTTATGTTGTATCACGGAAACAAAACATCCAGAAAGAATCTATTATCAAGACATTCCGTTCTCCGCTTTACGCTTGAGTCCAAGTCATTGCGTGGCACGACTCGACGTTGCATTTTGATCAATGCATGAAATGAAAATTATTCATTCCCCCGAGCCGTCTCATATACAATTGAACGCTGCGCTATTGAGCCACGATTGAGTGTTAAATCATAAACTATGTTCAAAACATTTTAAAAGGAAACATATATCAAACTTATTTGCTTTTGACTCTACTGAAAAATACATACAAAACTTTTGTCCACGTAAAAGCATTCACAAGTACTCCAAGAATTCAAATAGTTGAACATATTTTCTTTATACGAGCTAGGCCTAGAAATGTGATGTGAACTTGGTCTGTACGAAACAATGCAGTTATATTCGTTACACACGTATTTGTATAATGTGATACGAGTTTTAGTTTTTTGCCTATATTGTATCGCGTCATCGAGCAGCAGCACGACGTCGAACTCTTTGTGGGCCCCATCGGAATTTCGAGAAATCCTTTCTTAGTGCTCTCCTCCTTAATACATACATAATTTAATCTATCCAGGTCCAGGTCCAGTAGCCAGGTAGGTCAGTAGTCAATAGGCCAGTAGTAGGTCTGACAGCATGAATCTGATTTTTATACACTGTATCTATACTATTCATCGTAAAATCTATTTGAATTTTGTTGAATGTTATATTGTATAATGTTATATTCCACATAACACACCAAAAGCAGCGGTTAAGGTTAAGACGAAGGTTGGTAGAAATTAAGACGTCCAAAGGCCGTCATGGCGCAGTAGTACAAGCTTGTGATTGTTAAGAGCGACGGGGTACGATTTCCACTCGAGAGACTGAATTATTTGATATTTTTATAATAAGTTCTTTGATTTTCACGATTATTACACATTTTAAATGAAACTATTTTAACCGGATTAATCGCGTATATTTTGTACTTTTATACATTTTTGGAAACCCGACGTTTCGAACACTTTGCAGTAGTCCGTGGTCACGGGTAGACTGAGGTGGCATTCGTCTGTCAGTTGACATAATTATTATATCAAACTACCGCCAACGATTTCTTAATTGCCTCGCGTACTGCCCTGGATTCCTGCAGAATGAGCTGATNAAATATCCTAATTTCAATAGAGAGGATGGCTGGAAGCTTTCTACCACCTGGGACCCACTCATTAAATCATTGAAGTCTCAAACCCACCATACCAGAGGGCAAGATACTATCAGCTCATTCTGCAGGAATCCAGGGCAGTACGCGAGGCAATTAAGAAATCGTTGGCGGTAGTTTGATATAATAATTATGTCAACTGACAGACGAATGCCACCTCAGTCTACCCGTGACCACGGACTACTGCAAAGTGTTCGAAACGTCGGGTTTCCAAAAATGTATAAAAGTACAAAATATACGCGATTAATCCGGTTAAAATAGTTTGATATTTTTATTTCCTCGCTCTAGTAACAAGGCAAAATACGGCGTTGAGTTCCGAAATACAACACGCAATGCTTCAAAAACTAGGCAGACGGAGTGCCTAACATAAGGTTCCTTCTGCTTACTGTATAGCATATATTAAGCTAAAAAAATATTTTCAAAGTTATACAAAGACTAAGGGTATTTGTACGGAATTCTAACTACCAATAATCATGTATTACTTATAAAATTTATCAGAATTATGTCATAATAATGTATCTTTTTTTCGCATAGCAGAGCAGATAAAGGTATCTCAGAGTTAAGACACTCTTTCCCCACTCTTAATATAAACATATAAAAAAAACCAATTTATATATAAAGCACTAATATAATAGATTGAGAACTATAATAATTCAAAATATCGAAATAAAATACAATGCAATTACAATATCAATTTATCGTTACAAAATGCATACGTGTACAATGCAATATTTAGACTCTTAAAATAGCCAACTCATTCTCACTTTATTATATGCTTTGACAGATAGTGTGCGGCGCAACGTGAAAATCTAGCATTCAGATCTAATATTGTAAAAATACATAAAGCTAAACCTAAACTCTATTTTATTTTGAAATACAGTTCAAAATTCCTTAACTATGTTTTAGGAAATGTAAATATAAATTTGTTTTTAGCTAGTCCATATTCAAACCACGCACAGTTGGCGTAGCTCCTGAATAGATATCTAGCGAAATGATACAGCCCTCCCGATGCCAATAAAGCCTGATTTATATAAGACTGCATTATTCTTAAACTGGACAACGTTTTGCTCTTTTGGATTATTTAGAAAGTGACTGTTGTTTGTGAAAAAAAAATTAGTAATTTGATATATAGAAACTATGGCTTGTTGGCTTCATAGTGTTGGGTACCGCATCGCTTAGTATACTGAAAGAGATTATTTTATTTTTAAAAAAAAAATTGCTATTCTTTTTCCTTTTTCTTTTTGTGTTTATGTTGGAGTACTAAAGTATTAAATAAATAAATAATTCATTACTCAAAATAGGAATAGAACCCACAATCGTCGCGATTACAGTCACACGCTCTCCTATTGCGTACACTCCACTATATAAGAACGGTGTAATATCAGATATGAGGCTATGCTATTATTATCTGAAGTTAACCAAGGCTGATCGCTGTATGCTCCATTAAGTCACTACTCACGTGGCGTTGCACTTTACATGAGTCATATTATCCTGTGAAATTATTGAAAGGAAGTAAATATAAGAGTGATGTGACACTAATTCTGACAACTACTTTATTTTATAATATTTATTAAGAAATTTATGCAAATATATTATATTATATGAGAAAGGAGGCCGACGTGGCGTAGGGGCACACTATAACGGTTGTCGGTTCCATTCCCACTCGGGGGAATGAATTATTATTTATTAATATTTTTTTCTTCACTCTGATACCAAGCAAAAAGCGCGGCGTTGAGTTCTGCTACTAATAATATGAATATTACGATAAAATTCTTATACAAGGAATGCGGCATCGTTTTTATTTATATTTAACATTAGCAAACTTACACAAGAAACAATTGATACGATAGTAACCGCATGAATGAAACACCATGTCGCGGCTATTAACGCCTACCTTATAAGCATTGTCTACTATCAAGAAACAAATTAATAACTGTTGTAAATATATGAAACAGAACAAAATTAACAATTAAACACAAAAAAGTCCTGTAGTAATAAGAGAGAGATAATATAAAAGTTTGTGTGTTTTAGTGTGTGTGTTTGTGTGTGTGTATGTTTGATTATGTGGATGTGTGCGTACGTGAATGCATGCGTGCGTGCGTGCTTATGTATGCGTTTTAGCTTAAAGTCTCATATATTGTTAGGATACGGATAAGATTTTCTGTGTCATAAAAAAAAAATAATGGTAAATAGCCAATTATTTCATTTGATTTTACACCTTCGTAAGTTTAGGCAGTAGATTCTAAGTTTTGTTTCAGCGTTGGGCTTAAATAAAAGTATTATTTATTTGAGGCGGCTAAACGGCGATGCTCAATTTGGACATACTTTACCGTATCTGCGTTTTCAAGTTATACTATTAGCGTGCAAGATAAACAATTGTCGAGCAGTACGTACATTACAAATTTCATATAAATCTGTAGTTGAAAAACGTCTAGGTTAGTGTGTCATTTATCTTTTAAAACACATCTTTGGGCTATGTTGTTCCAAATTTGGACGGAAAGTTGACAACGGAGTGTCTTAAGAATAGGTTATCTCTATTTAGTAGAGTAAGCTTACTCTACTATAAAAGGCATAAATAAAATATAACTATGAAAAATGGGTACTTCTTAACTAGGACTATGAATTGGAGTTTCGATGAGACGAACCTATTAGAGTAACGAAAGTATACCTTTTCAATTGTCTCAAATTAAATAATTGACAGATGGTGATTCGCCTCCCACTATATGGGCAGACAAAATAGCCAAAGTAATAATGTCTTGAGTGCAGCACTAGTGTTGTCAGTTAAGGTTGTAAAGAGCTGTGCACACGTTAGCCATCATGGATAGCTCGTATGCGGATTTCCCCGCTAATAAGCAGATTGAGCACTTTCAACCTTTCAAGCAAATCCTATCACTTCTCTCAGTCTATCCTTATGCCCCACTCTGTTCGCCAAAAAGGGAAATCACAGACCTCTGCCTATATTCGAGATATTGTTTCGAGTCGGTTATACACTAGTCCAGGGCAGGCAAAATTAAAAAGGTGTCATCGCGAGTCATTAACTAGGTCTATAGTTGAAACTATCTGAAACTTTTATATCAGATCCTTTAACGCTTATGGACATTTTTTATTTAAGGTATTCTATAGTTTCTGCTATGAATACGGAGCTCCATGAAAATATAAAATTTTTAACTGTCTTTAATTTTTTTTTAAACTTTTTCATTATTTATCCCTCGTACAACAGGATAGCAGAGGGAATATAGGGTTAAGAACGCGATGTTAAGTTGAGGTCTGCTACTCATATTGAAACTCAATATCGCGATTTATCTTGTTGGAGAAGGGAAATGAAAAAACTGCCGCAATAGTATCAACATCTTAAAACAAAATCCAATTTGGCCAATGGAGATCCACAAAAGCATATAAAAAAATCCGAGTAGGTTAAACCTTAATCCATACAAGTCAATGCAATTATCTTTTGCCTTCCTTCCAAAGATTGCCATGACAACATCCCTTTATAGAATCAGCTTATTATTCCTTACTCATAATATTATATTAAAGTCTTAAACTTGAACTTATGAGAGAATGGTTGCAAAAATGTGCGTTTCATTTATTTTAATTAAAAAAATTAAAAAAACTTATCATACTTAAATATTAACTACTTTTTCATGCGGTCGAGCTGGCATTGACAAATGCAAATAACTAAATGAGTTTCTTATGATACATAGCATCTTCAGAGTGCACGAGTTAACTCTCATCACTGATAACATGTACCTTTAATAACTAGACTATCCAAAATTAAATTGTCTCTCAATTTCAACCAGTAGTTTCTGAGATTAGTACGTTCAACTAAACAAATTCTACAGCATTATTAAAATAATGTAGTTATATGAAATTGTTATTTAATATTTCAACAGTAAATTCCAAAATACATTTTTAACGAGTATTGTAACAAGGATAAAAATAATATAAATGATGTAACAAGATTTGGAAAAGAATATTAAAGAGGGGTTAAGGAAATTCTGAATTTTAACGACCAGCTTTGTCTTACCTAAGCTGCGATGGGGATCGAACCTACAATACAATATAATTATTTAGCTTGTCCACTTAAAAAAATAATGAAATATTCTACCATGAAATAAAAATATGTCACTGAAATTATAATTTTTCCAAAGCAAACATTGCTTTTCAACTTTCAATTTCAATTTCATTTTTTAATTAAATTACCGTCTCAAAGTAATTATACTGAGGGAAAAAGTTGCACAATATTCCAGCGGGTTTTAGTAGCTAACAACGTAAAAAAAACTGGGTTAATCCGTTAAGTTTTTCGTAGCGGAACTACAGTTGTTGAGAGGTAGATACTATTTTTTTCTGCTTCACACTTTATCCCGCATATGGCAGGTTAGACAGAGTTTTACAGAAGGAATTCGCGGAGTGGGTACGTGAGTCCAGCCCTAATGCAGACCCACTCCGCCGTAGTAGGCGAGGCGATAGGAAAAAGCATTATGCGCAACTAAAACTCCGCCTACCCTAGAGGAGCTACTGTGGGAGTGTCACAGTGATCCTCCTGCAAGTCATCAAGGCTGCGGGTCTCATATGAGTCAACAGAGTTTCCGCTAGGTTTTACGGATCACTAAAGGAGAGATGCCGCTTGACTTAGGGATGTCTAAAGATGACAGAGCAGTAAAGGTACAAGTTATCTGAGTTGTGTTGTCTGCAAAAACACGTCACAAGCACCAGAATCATCAGCAAGCAAACCCCCCAGGGAGAAGATAAGTAAAAAGTACGTATCCTATCCTATTGTACTTACTTGTAGTGCCAAACGCGAGTTGATATATATATATATATATACTGTCTCTTATACACATCTNTTAACAGTTGGATTGTCCAATTCAAAAATGTTTTTTTATTCGGCCCAGTTGTTCTGTTCAGTAGAAAACTCTTCAGTTTAAATAATATTTATATATATATATATATATATATAGAAGAAAAATGGAAGGGATATGGGACGAAATAGGTTCCTACTACGTACTATACTGTTAAATTATAATACCAAGCTTATGCCTAGAGGTGGTCTAGATTTTCTGTTATATAATATGTTTTTTTTTTATTATGAGGCCGTCGTGACGCAATGATAAAATGCCTGACCGTAAACGCTTTGGTTGTATGTTTGACCCGACTCGGGTGATGATATTGAAATTATTTCCATTTCCCCACACTGGCAGATCTAACGGGAACTCGACTTTCGCCACTCAATACGAAATGTCTCAAGAACTGGACGGAATCTGGCTGATGGAATGTAACTTAACATTAGGCTCCCTGCCTACTCTGCTATGCAGAAAAAAAGTGAAGTTTGGTTTCTTTTTTTTACCTTCACGCTATATCCCACAGAAAATAGGGTAGGCAGAGGAAACCTAGTGCTAGGACACTCCGTTCCTATTAAGAAACTTCCGATCTCCATGTTCTGCTAAATTCTGGAGGCATGTTGAGCGAAGCGAAACTCAACGCCGTGCTTTGCCTTGTTACCAGAGCGAGACAAGGAATATATT
Organism: Heliconius hermathena; assembly: GCA_013403705.1. Taxonomy (NCBI): domain Eukaryota; kingdom Metazoa; phylum Arthropoda; class Insecta; order Lepidoptera; family Nymphalidae; genus Heliconius; species Heliconius hermathena. The sequence goes on from JAAIXJ010000424.1 coordinate 15,916, forward strand.
TCATTCTCTCGAGTGGAATTGAATGCACATATCCTGTCGCGTTTACCGTCACACGCTTGTGGCCCTGCGCCACGACTAGCCTGGTCGGCTTTTCTTTTTTATAGTATTTTTTTTATTATAAACCATTAATTTAAGATTTATATACTCTTTATGTTATAAACAAATTATAATTAAAATAAGTAAATCATTTCCTTATAGCAACTGTAACTACAGATTATTACTATAAGCACTCTATTACATTGTTTGAACTAAACGCTACAACCGGCAAAACGATAAATTACAGTACACTGCATTCTAGTTAATTTAATATAATACCTACGTTGAAATATACTGAAAATTGTTCTGGAATAATAATCTTTTATATTTTAAGTAAATAAATATAAGTTGTCAAAAGTAAATCTTTCAACCTTCTTGGCGCACGGGTTTAAGCACGTGTAGCTGTATCTGTGACGGTTGTATATTCGATTTCCATTCGGGGAAAATGTTTATGCAAAGGTTTTGTATAAAATGTATAAATTTCATTGATCTGATAAAACAAATTGGAAATTTTTTAAAGTGTAGGTAGATTTAAGCAAATAATCATAATCATAATCATAATCATAATCATGATCATGATCATGATCATAATCATAATCATAATCATACACATAATCATAATCATAATTTATTGGTAACAGCAATTACAAGTCAAACAATAAACAGAATACACATTTAGGTTATATGATAATTACACTATATTACATTGCCATAATATTCTTTGAAAATCACCATTTTTCATAATAGTAGAAATATTATATTTTACCATAGCGTTGTATCCATAATTGCTTCAACTTTTCAAAATTATATATCTATATTTCTTAGTATTCCTCGTATTCTGCACTTCGTTTCCAACATTCCGAGCGCGAAAATCTCCACTCCACCATAACCACTCCACTTAAGCTAAACAGCAATTGGCCATCACTATTAGTTATATATAGTACGCTAGTACACAATTCCTTCGACAGTTCAACTATTAGTCATGTCAGTGTTGACCACAATGCTGACTGGTGTCAAGGAAATTTATTTGTTTGATAAACTACGCCTCCTTGAGAGCTGTTTACTACATTTTGACCTTATGCAAATGGCACTAACAGACGGTTTCTATATCTTCTGTGTTTATTATTAATGCTTAGTGTGGTCTACTTTGTTTTAAGGTAATAAGGCAAAAAAATAAAGGAAATAAATATGGTTGATGCCGTCGTGGCTCATCGGTTTTATTGCGAAACAATTAAAAATCCTTATAAACAAATCAAGATCAGTTGTGTCACAGGGGCACAAGTATGCAACTGTAAACGCAACAGCTGTGGGTTCGATTCCCACTGATGGGAATATTTATATTTTCAAAAAGAAAAAAGGCAGCGTTGAATTTCACCACTTTGTATAGAACATATCTAGAGAAACGGGTGGTGCGTGGAGAACGAAGTGTCCTAACACTATGATCTGTGTGTTAACCCTGCTATTTGCAGAATATAGAGCGTGAATCTACAAAAAAGTATATTAATAAGTATTTACTAGTAACCATATTTAAATATTCATTAATAATTTTCGACTGTATTCAGAATCGAAGTACAAAATATTATAACAGATATACAGGGTGGAAGTGTAAGCACCACATTAAATGAAACCACAGTTTTAACTACTCTATAAGAGCCTAATATAAATCAGAAAAAAATAAATTTCCAAAAATGAAAAAGTTATTTTTTCAAACAAAATAAATAGTAAAATTGTCATTTTAAAATAAAACGCCATTTGTAAGGACGACGCACGCACACATAAACCTATCAAAGGAACACCGCCCACACACCTCATTCCGAAATCGAGTCGTAGTAATTGGCGATAAAGTTCGAAGTTGTTTAACCTTTAGTAGTATTTTTGTAGTAGTTTATGTTATTGGGATCTATACATAATCGCGTCACTCGAAATACAGGTATGGATAATATCGTGAAATGAAAAAAAAATCCTACGTCCAAACTGTTGAGGCATCTTGATTAATTTCTTTAGGTATAGGTTTGAAATATTTTACCCTATATGCTGTTTCCGTAAATGGAGCGCTGCCTCTTCCACC
>JAAIXJ010000424.1:18660-43174 GCA_013403705.1 Heliconius hermathena
TACTAAAGTTTAGTTCATCAAAATCGGTTCATTAAAAAAAAAACTATCGTCATTTGAAAGAAGTCGTAATTAATTCAACACAGAGATAAAGAACGATCTTGAAAGAAATATCAAATAAATACAAAGATTTTTTGGTTGGTTCGTTCATATAATATATGTAACTAGTTTAAAAACTGTACAAGAGTTAATATGCAATGATTACAGTTATTTTACAAAGAATATTATGAATCCTTCAAATTAATAATTTAACATTTAAGGCTGTTTCCGAATGAGTAAATTAAATTATTCACTGATATCAACATATTTAACAGAGTATATTATATAGGTAAAAAGAACATAAAGTTACAAAAATATATACGTGTAATAAATCATTAGCTTTATGTATATTTTATAAATATCAAATATCAACAATGGTCGTATTTTTTTATTTAAAACAATCAAAAATTCTTTGACGATAATGTCGTAAAAAAATCATATTAGAAGTCATTATAGTTGTCAATCAATTCTGCTTATTAAATCAATAATCATGTATTTTAAGCGGGCGAAGCCGTGGGCGAGCCGCTAGTTTAAAACATAATTTTACATATCACGTTGCAATGAAAAAAATGTTATTATTATAAGTTAAAGAACTAAAATTTAATAATATAATGTACGTATACTGTAAAATAAGTTAACATTATAGGGGCACAGTGGGACAGTTTCTTATTATAGGTACTTGAGATGGTTGTGGGATCAATCTTCACTCGGTGGTATATTTTTATGTTTTTTAACTTCACTTTGTATCCAATATCTCTGGCACTTATGAACCTTTATTAAATTTCAATTATTTAATTTTTTTTTAATGAGGCCAATCGTGCGATCCCCACTCGAAGAAATGCAATATTTATTTAAACTTATATTTCCGTTTCGTCGCTCTGGTTACCAGGCAAAGCGCGGCGATGAGTTCCGCCACGTAACACGCAATGCCTCCAGAATTCGGCGGAAAATGAGGAACGGAGTGTCTTAACACTAGGCTCTCTCTGTCTACTCTGCTGCGTGCGAGATTCAGCGTTAAGCTGATATATTTATTTTAATATTTTATATTTAAGTTCTAATAATTTTCATATTTAAAATTAAATAAAATGATAATGGAAACCGGATTGTCCTAACATTGTGTTCTAAGCCCAAAAAGAGTGGAGGTGCACCTAGATCCTATGCTATGACCATAAAAAAACATCATCCATTTCGATCCATCAGTTTTTGTATGAATCGCGCAAAAACTGAGACAGACAGACATACAGACAAAAATTCTGTCGTTTTTAGCTTCTATGATCTATATATTAACCGACCAATTTTTATTTATATCTTTCATGAACAGAATAGATTTTTCTATTCTTTTATTATTTATATAGAGTAAAAGAGAAAATATATAGAAACAATACATTGAATCTGAAACTGTTGATGCGCTTTACAAATAAACGGCATAATATATGCCAGAGCATGCACTCAATTAATAATTCATAAATAATTATTAGGTTTGCTGTTTAAGTTGCTTTTGGTACTGAATTAAAATAATATTGTAAGATTTTATTTTCTCAGTGACAAAATGAATGTATTATTGTAAACGAAAGGGTTGTGGATTTGATCCCACTCTGTATTTTATTTATTTATTTTTTGATATCAGAGCGAGGAAAAACAAAACTAATTTATTTCCTCGAGTGGAAATTGAACGCGCAAGCGTCGCCTTTGTATTCAGTATATAGTATATACATTATACTTATATATACACATTTACTAACCAACTTCATTGTTTTATGGAACAATTCATTTCATTCCCAACGTGACAGCGGAACAGTTAAAACGGTAGGTTTATTTCTAACAAGTTCAAATTGTCGATATTCAAAAGTTTCTTTGCAGGAAACTGGAACTTTGCCGGACTGGGCAATAAATAACGTTAGGTTACCTCAGTGTATTAAATGCAATGCTATGTAAAGTAGTAAATTACTTGTTTATGTACTAGGTTTTGAAGCCAGTCGTGGCGTAGGGCCACAAGCATAACAGTTCGCGGGAACGCGACATGTTATGGGTTCGATTCCCAGTCGATGAAATGAAATATTTAGTATTTTCATTTCCTCTAAAACTCGAAACTCGGCGGAACGTATTGAGTTTTCTGTACAATTACAGACGACGATAGGAAGTTCGATTCCTATGTGAATTCTTTTAAAAATGTTGATATTTAGGTATGGCTGTCTCTGAATTTTCCAACTATTTTAGTGAAAAATCGATTTCAATTCTCGAACTTTTGGAATATATTCGTATATGCTATTACAATTTATTTACATTTTTTTGCTGTTTCATACTTTTTGCATCATCGTAATATAGAGGAGACCTTGTGATAAAACATTCGCTTCCAATTTTTTTTTCAAGTCACATCAAATTAAATCTAGAGTTAAAACATTCAGTCCATCCATTTAACAGTTTCGCTTAAAGTTTAGAGACGTTGCGTGTTGTGTGGCAGAACTCAACGCCGCGCTCCTCTACTAGATGAGGAAATTTATATAATAATGATATAAATATATAATACAATTATTCCCCAAATAAAATCGAACTTCTAACCATAGCTTTTGCAGTTATTCTCTGCGCAAAGACGGCTTAATCATTTATTTTAATACCTATCTCTCAATACTTAGCACTTAAATAAATAAATGGAAGTTCGCTCAAAATTTATAATTTTATTATCATATAGATTCATCCTTGTCCAGACAATATTGGCACGAATTTGATCCCAATTAATTGCTGACACAAAGACGAAAGACCGTTATGATTACAACACGTTGTTGATTGGTTTACGTTGTTTTCGTTAATCGGATGATTTTTTCTGTTATTTTATACGAGTAAAGTAGGGTAGGTAAAAGAGCCTAGTGTTCTGATACCCCGTTTTTCATTTTTTGTCCGTTTTACTGATAATTGGATGGTGAGTGATGGTTCTCTCTCGAAAAATTAAAACTGTTTATAAGTCCCTAGAGAAGGGATGGAATCCATAATCGTCGCATCTATCATCCGATACAGTATTTTTATCCTTGCCAAATTTGACATGATTAAAACATTAATGAAGTATTTTTGTAATCATATTTAAAATATCATAGATTACAATATTGTATTTATGCACATTGTGTGTGGGGATCGCGACGATGTTAATAATACAAGACTCTTTTACTGTGTATTAAAATCAGTATTTACAGAGTGCTTTTGTCATCATCACTTTAAATGAAACCACAGTTTTAACTACTTTATAGAAACCTAATACAATTAAAACAAAAGAGATTTTTGCAAAAATGAAAAAGTGATTTTTTCAAACAAAATAATTCATAAAATTATCATTGTAAAATGAAACGCCATTTGTCACGAATGACGCACGGTCACGGTCAATCGGTTCACTGGTCGAAGTTCGGAGAAACAGACGTACGCGCTAAAAACATAATCCTAAGGTAAAAAAGAAATAAAACGCTTTCAATAATCATAATCAAATATATTATCTCCATTTTTCCACTCTGATATACAAAGCGTGACGTTAAGTTTCTCGTAATGTCTCAAAAAATTAAGCGGAACGGAACGTTAATCCCCTCAGGATTAACACTAGGTTTCCTTTATCTATTCAGCTATGCGACATAAAGAAAAAAAACCTTAAATTTCAAACAGCTTAAATTAATATAAATAAATTTGAACTATTCAGTTAAAACTGAACAAGAAGCAAAAATTAAGTAAAAAAACTTCCCGATTAAAGGTTATCACATATAGGTATTCGTGCGAGATTTCACCCAGTCTTGATTAGACACTGTGATTGATGACGTGTTGCAAGAACAAATGACGTAGTGATCGATTATGTCGCGTCTGCCTTTGATGGATACCACGTTCTATCTGACCGGCGATTATTAGTCATTAACCGTTAGATCTTAGTGATATGTCACTATGCTTTTGATTTTATATTTTATAATGGACTATTAGCCAAAGAAAATCCCATTGTTTTCGTTGTCGTAGGAATCTCGGGAAATTCTTTCTGAGTGGTTTCTTATACTCCCTAACTTGCCTAGACGCCAAATTTTAACATGTGCTGCTTTGACTGCTTTTTCTGTTATTGGCAGACAAAGCATAAACGAAACTACTGGACACACAGAGTAACGGAATATGATATATACACATATACCATGAAACGAAAGAAATAAGAATATAGTGTTTTTATATGTAGATGGTTTTTTAAATTAAAACAATTCCATTATGTTTTACCATTACGTTCCCTTGGAGACATTGCGCTTTGAGTGCCAGAGCTCAACGCCGCGCTTTGCCTCGGAAGGGCGGAATAACACATTAAGAATGCTACAATTTTCAAATATTATTCCACGCTTAGAAAGAAAGAAAAATTCGTTTTTATAAAAAAAAATATAAGCAAAAATGCGTAAGGCAATATTAATTTGACACGCGATTGTAATATGAGTGTAGGTTATTTTCCCCCAGCCCTATTTACTGATCTAGATCAATTCGGAATTAGTCACGATGGAAAAATTTTAACTTTTATATATTCCACCCCTATGAGCTCACCTCGTGTTCAATAAACTTATGATTCATCGTTTAAAGGGTGTTAATAGTAACTTATCTAAAGTAACTTTTTTATGTCGTCCGTCCAATATTCAGGAGCTTGCGTGTTGAGTAGCGGAACACAACGCCGCGCTTTGTCTTGTTGCCAGAGCAAAAAAAAATATGAAAAAAAAAACTTTCTGAGTAGGAATCGAACCAACGACCATCGTATTTACTGTCAGACGCTGTTACGCTGCTATGTGCGGGGTACAGAGTGATGCTATTATTTTTTAATAAATATCAAATCCGATCAATGTAATCTTATATGAAAGAATTATTAGTAATAAGGCTATGTTTATGAATTTATGTGAATTTGAAGGAGAGTACTGATAGCAAAAAAATATTCACAACAATTTATTTATCTAAACGCTTTGCGTATTACTTGCGGTAGGAGGAAATAAAAAGAATTTTGTAAAGTATTTAAATTACTAGATTTTTAATCAACTTTAAACACATTTCATCATAAGTTTTACAAACCATTTACTCGGTTTTTAGGACTGGAGACGGTATACACGTTTGGGGTGTACTTTTACCTTTCTTTGTTTATGTGTGTTTATACTAAGAATAGTTCATTAGTCTAATATTTAATCTTAGAAACCTTATCTATTTTTAGACGTATATAAAATCTCAATATTCGTCTCAGAGGCGGACACATATAAATTACCATATATGTGTATATGTATGCAAAAATAGCTTTATTTTAGAAATATTGTTAAGCTGAAATAGAATTTTGAAGTAATACTTATACTAGTACTAAAATACAAAGTAATACTAAAATACTAATAATAAAACAATATTATGAACTATGACTATAATCACAGTTAAAAAATAAAAAAGCAATATGCAAAAATTGGAACAAAAAATATTCAAAATCATCTAAAAAATAATTCTTTAAAATTTTTTTTTTAAATTCTAATTAGTTTTTCTTGGAGCAAACACGTCACACTTTTAAAGCCTGATATTAATAATAATCAGAATTAAGCTTAAAAAGACTAGCTAAACTTTAAGAGCAGTCTAAACATATATCAACGTTGTACTCGCCACTAATTTTGATATTCTCCTCTTTGTATAGGGGCAAAAGGCGCAGTATTTAGTTTTTTTTGGATCAGGTTCTTCATCTTGATTTTCATTATATGAATCAGTAGGTCAGAGTTTCAAGTCTCTTCCACATCTAAAGCGTGATCAAATCTATCACAATTTCAATAATGTCGTCTTCGTGTAATCTTTTAGACCGTGACATATTAATACCTGAAATAATGCCGAAAATAGGCATAAAACAAATAAGCAAACCAAAATAAAATCACACACGCCTTGTAACTAATATTCCAAATACCTTTGAAAATATTATTTAATTAATAATGCCTCTCTCTCTCTCGCTCCTGATGTGTCTAGTGGTTAGAATAATTTATAGTTGTGATCGTGAAGAACCCAAAATCTTTTAGAGATTCAGAGATAACAGTGTTAAGAATTTTATTTATGCCATTAGAAGGTATCGCTTTAATAAAATATTTGCCATCAGAAGTTTATTCAAATAACTGAAACTCGACAGTATAATATTGTCATAACTCGAAGCTCGTCCGAAGAAAAGCCAAGAGCGCGTTCTATCTTCCTCTACACTATAACTACGAACTAGTTATAATAAAAGGAAGAAAGAGTACGGGCACCGCCCCGCCACTACACCGAATTCCGACCAGACCCCAGCTTTACAGTCATCGTTGAACCCTCCGAGACACTTGTGTGTGATCTTTTTGAAGGTACTTGTTACGCTTGTTTATATTAGGATTGTATTAGAATGGTGATTCGTGATGTTCATTGATTTGTGAGATCAATATAAGTCGTTGCATCGAATGCACTACCGCAAGGTGGCCGATATGTTAAATAAACGCACGGCACACACCCCGCTGCTGTCTCATTTGTATTCTATATTAAAACAAGTTGTTAGGCACCCGTAGGCGGACACTACTACATACACCAGAGTTCCAGGATATAAAATAGCATCACACACCTATTTATCCTACAAGGAGTTATAGAACTACTGTAGAAGCCGTTATATAAATATCCAACTCCATACAAGCACCGCTTACGCTTCGTGAGCGCACCACAAGATTGAATCGAACACTATATAATAGACCCACGTTATTTTAGTACACTTAGCTAAAATATTAGCTTCGATGACAATAAGTAACGCTGATATGTGTGACCGATATCAGTTATCAGCAAGCCATGGCCCACTAAATCTCGACATCTGTCATTTTGGGCTCTCTATGATAAACAAAGTGTCGAACAATACATGGTACACTACCGCCGCACTGGTCAATAGTATCAGCCTGCGTGGAGAATATAGTATAAGCCTTGGAGCGGCTAGCTTTCTACGATAAAAAAGTGTCGACGAATACGCGCAATGCCACCAAACTGTTATATAGTACCATAAATCTCAATCCATCATACACTAGTCGACACGTAGAAATCACACTATAAGCCATTACATCTATGTCCCAACTCCATACAAGCATCGCCCACGTACTGTGAGCGCCCCGCGAGACGAAATTGAACACGATAAACAGCATTCATTTCAAATGTCTATTTTATTATGGACATGTAACAATATAATAATACTGTAATTATTTTCGTAATTCCTTCTGCAAACTCAATGTGTCGCCCCTACACATATGTTACTTATGAGAAATTCGATCCTAAAAGATCGTGTCATCATAATATACGTCTCGCAGGCGTGCTATACTCTCACGTCAGCCCTGCGACACCCACTGTAGGATATAGGCTTTCTTCAAGTTTCTCCACGACGACCGGTCTTGCGCTGCCTGCATCCAGGGACTTTCCGCGATCTTGGCCAGTTCGTCGGTCCACCTGATGCAGGGCCTGACCACCGAGCGTCGTCTGGTTCGCGTTGACTTTATTAGTCTGATGAACTTGATGCCAATATTCAATGTGCCTCGTACAAGTCGGTGACCACTGCGTTTTGTTGACATTGATCTCGGAGACATCACTAAATATTTGCTTCTTCGTCAATATGATAAAATCTATCTCATTTTTTACTTTTCCATCTGGGCCCATCAAGGTCCATTTTCTCTGTTAGAATTTCCTGAAGAAAGAGTTCACCATAAAGAGGCCCTCTTTCTTCATAAAATCAACGAGCATTTGACTTCTGGCTCTCCGTTGCCCAAATCTAAATTGCCCCATTTTCAACTTATCGTCGCTACATTTCCCGAACCTTACGTTGAAGTCCCTCATTACAATGGTGTAGTGAGTTTTGTAGCTATGCATGCCTTTGGAGATATCCTCATACATAGCCTCCATTTCGTCGTCTGGATGTGTCGAAGTCGGAGCGTAAGACTGAATAATATTCAACAAATATCGATTAGATATTCTGAGTATGAGGTAAGCCTACCCTGTTTGATACACTACCAACAGTAACCACATTGTTAATAAGGGACTTGTGGACTATGTACTTGACACCATCTAGGGGCTGTTGGTCGCACTCCCGGTAGTATGTTCGTGTCGGAATTCAGTATACGCGTGTTGTCTCCAGGTCGCGTCGTCGATTGTGGTAGCCGAATCGTACCCGTTCTTTCTTCACACCCCTTGACTCACCGTAACCGTAGCCTCTACCGTAACTATAAATACCTAGGCTGCCGGGGACTAGAGGCTGTTTTTGTGCGCGTATCATGGGGAGTATTTGCCATAACCGCCACGCTAGGCAGACGGGTTGGCGATCGCAGTTGGCCTAGGTTTTAAGGAGATGCTGCCGCCCATTTCCTTTTGGTTATGTTTTCTTANTATATATATATAGTAGTTAGTGAAAAATAAAATATTTTATTTAATTTCTGGAGATCATCTGTTAGAACGTCCCTAGCGAAAATCCAAAACGATACAGGCAAAGCCACGAGTGGAAAGCTAGTAAGGAATAAAACAGAATTAATTCCACACACAATTTGTATTAAGATAGACACCTACCATACGTCGTCATAAAAATCAACAATATTTTTTATATAGGTTAACATTATCTCATAGCAAGTACTTATAACAATCACATTTTTAATTAATAGAATACTATACCGTCATACATATTCAAGTGTCTTGGAAAAAAGATCCAGTTATTTCATTGTTTCCACTGGCTATATGAAATAAAAGTTTTTTATTTTCCAACTCTCCCGTATAGCGGGGTAAAGAGAGAGAACAATCCAAAACCTTCTTTCGTTGCTTTATGAGTGAAAGAAATCAATCATTTTTTTTTATTACGCTTCATACTGTATTTCATATATATACTTTTAATTTTCCTCTATATTTCAAAATAAGGATAGATTGAAGAAAAAAATCGATATTCTTTTCTCTCATTTGATCTATACTTTCTTTTAGTGTTTTTTTTTATACCAATTAGTTTGTAATTAGCTATTAATACTGAACTATTTCATTATATTAGTCTCTACATGGAACTAAAACTAGATGTAACAAGCACTTACAGGCAGATACATTTTGCTGTATTAGCGTCCGTATTAGTGTTAAGTGGCGGAATTCAGTACAAAAATGAGTAAATGAGAATAATCGATAATAAGATCGTAGCGTATTTTTAATAAAATTTAACAATATAATAGAACCTATGTACTGTCTGTTTGTCCGTTTATTCGTTTTTATATAATTATAATGGTACGGAACACTCGTGCGCGAGTCTGACTATTTTTTTTTGTTATATTTAAACTGACAATTGTTAAAAGCAAAATAATCAAGGTTAGTAAACAAATCACTGTATATTTCAAGTGGTTACTTTATATAATAAACCATTAACCATCCCCTGGAAGGGCTTCTATATTTCCAATGTAAGTATAAGTTTTCTTTTCTAAGGCAAGTGAACAATAAATAAATCAACTACCTACTTGTATTGAAAAGCGATAATCGCAAAAATATGCATTTACGTTTCTGCACCGTCACACAGACATAGCGCGAGATTTGCGTCATATCGTCACAGTCGGCTGGTTCTGATCAATATTGAGCGAGTAATTTTCAGTGGTTGGTAAAAGTTGCGATTTGGTATATTTTTGGGCATTCTTACATTTCTTATATTATTTTTTTTAGCTTCAAGATGTATCCCACATATAGCAAAACAGTCCATGCTTTTCGAGGAATGTTTCAAAAATTGTGTGCTTAGTGGCGGAACTTAACGCTACAACTTCGAGGTTTGTCTCGTTATCAAAGGGAAGAAAAGGAATTGTTTATTAACTATTTTAATATTTTGTTTTATAGTATTAGATCGAAAGAGCATCAAGGTGACATTGGCAAAAGAGCGAATTCTTTGCGTAATCAACATAACTCCGCGAGACGTGATAACGTGTGAAACTTGAATCAAATATTATGTTATAATACGAAATATCTTAACATTGGCAAGGTGAAAATATTTTTTTACAGATTAAACGTATTATTCCTCATTTAGGAAAGAAAAATACTTTTTAGAAAACATATAAAAATTAGATCGTAGCGGGATTTTTTTAAAAGTAACATTAAAATAATTAAAATATAATATATTATTATTATTTTTTTTTAAAAACAAGCTTTCTAAACTTTTACATGGTGTATTGTATTTTATAAATAAACCCTTTCATTGGATATCCGTATTAGGTGGGTTGTGCAAAAATTTGCAATCCGCCCTTTTGTCGTGACGGCCATTTTGGATTAACGACAATATTAATTATAAATAATTTCATTGTCATCAGAACTAAAGTCGTAATCCATATTTCAGTTTGATCAGACATTTCATCCACTTCCCACAGTGGGTCAAATTAAGCTAGCAAAATTTCACGCGTGATAAGTAAAACCTTGTAAAATTTATGTACTTACTTAAAACAAGTAAAATAACAATTCAAATATCTCAAGTTTAAAGACTTCGTAGTCTCACTACGAGAATTCCTGATTTTGGCAGGCCGTGAACTGGTTTTATCTTACTGCGGTTTCGTTTCGCTTGTACACAAAATGTACGATTACAATGTTGTTATAACATACATGTGACTTCTTTAGTACCTCATCTACACAATTTATCGGGAAACAGAAATTGGTTACTTTTGCATCAACGTATTTTGATTTTAGCTCACATATCCCGCATATAGCGGGATATGCAAAGGAAACCTAATATTAACTACTCGAGGGAATGAATGAATTTCCTCGCTCTGGAAAGGTGATAAAGCACGGCGTTAAATTCTATCTCTCAAAACAATATGACTCAAAAATTAGGCGGAATGTGGGGAACGAAATTGTATCAATGGGAACGAAGTGTCTTAACACTAGGCTTATTGGTTCTGCTTACCCTAATACAGCGTGAAGGTAAAACAAACCTCCATGCGATGTTTAAATGATCTCGACAAACGAACATGTGTTGAGCGAGAATTGAATTTCAGCTGCTGAAATGACTCAGAGAAACAACTCAGCTACTATATATATATATATATATATATAGTTATCATNTATTCCCCGCGACGGCTACGTGTAGATAAGAAAATTATGATCAACATAAAATATCATATTCATAAAATATTATAGTATGAAAATCACTTCTTATTTAAGCAGTTAAAACATGGAGCATTCAGATCATTTCAATTTTAATATACATGTTGGAAGTGTAAGCAACACTTTAAATGAAACCACAGTTTATATATATATATATATATATATATATATATATATATATATATATACACATATAATGAATCTGTTTTGCTACAGTATGTGGCATACGGCCACGGCTATTCTTTAAGCATATCTCTATTAGTATGACGTATAAAAAAAATTAAATATTTTACGTGAAAGTGAAGTTGGTTATTTAATAGTCGGTATTTTTTTTATAGTTTCATAATAATTTCAGCGTACATTTTAGAGAGTGATTTAGTAGTAGGATTTTAGTTTTTAAATTTTCTTTCTCTCTTTCTTCGCGCAGCGGCACGAGGTGCAACTGTAAAACCGGCTGATTGTGGGTTCGATTTTTTATATTTCCATTTCTTCGCTCTGGTGTCGAGGTTAAGCGCGGCATTGAGTTCTGCCACTCAATACGCAATGCCTCCAGAATTCGGCAAAGAATTCTGCCACTCAATACGCTATGCCTCCAGAATTCGGAAAGTGGGGAACGGAGTGTCTTAACACTACGTTCCCTCTGCCTACCCTGCAGTGTGCGGGATACAGCATGAAGCTGATTTAATTTTGATTTTTTTACTTATTTTGGAGTTACATGAATTCGTGTTCAGTATATTTATTATGCAGAGCAGACCTAATATAGCAGTTAAAGTTTTATTGTTTTATACTATGTTTAACTATTTTATAAGTGATTTTATATTATTTTGCAATTGTCAGGTGAATGCAAGCAAAGACGTGAGCAACAGCTAATAATGTTAACATATTTGAAATGTACTAAGAAAGTAAAGTGCTCTTTCATTTGATACCCCACACGACTTCGTAAAGCAACTTATTTTTTTTAGTTCTTTACTTTAAGTCCTCTAGAGAGCGCTGTAGTCAATTTAGCGTGACTTCACGTCCAGCAGGTGATCAAGGGGCTTCTAACGACACCTTATTTTTTTTTCATTGATAACTAGGTTAGAAGTTATGAGGGAGCAGATGAATATCCATATCCACATACGAGTACATACAGGTCAAAATCTTACAATATTCTACGCCATAGTCGGGTAAAAATCGAAAAGAAATCCATTTTGAATCGATTATTAATCATTCATATTTTAAATGACAAATGTGACAGCTGATTGACATTGACACTTTGTCTAATGACTTTTGCATTTTTTGCTTGACTCGTTTCGTTCGTTACTATGCGTTTTGAGTGCTTCCCGTTTGTTTCCTACTTTGTACGACCCTTGCTTTCCCAATGGACACCTAGTTTTTTTATCTAACGACCGCCAAGCTATGGATCGCTGTGTGAATCGCTATAGCCTCACTTTTACCAAATGTTTAATAACTCACCTCTTAAAATGTAAAAATTGATAAAATTTTCAGGGAATAATGTACCTGAATCTATTAAATCATACCGTTTTCATCTCTTTACATTCTAGGCCAAACAATATATCCAATCGTTTCAGTCTCCTTTGTAAATATTGTTGTATTAGAAGATTATGATTTTCGCGATTTTCCCAATTTCTAAATAAAGATTTGTCACCGGATTAATGGTAATATTTGAGTATTATACGTTTTAAAGACTTTGCAGTAGTCCGTAGTTACGAGTAGACTAACGAGTGCGTACAGTCTACCCGTGATCACGGCATATTTTTAGTATGGTTGTCAAAGTTAGATAAAGCTTGCCAATATTAGAAAACAAAATTATGGTATTATTACAATGATTATTATTTTGATATAAAAATCACAGTACATTCGTCAAAATCAGGATAAGGGGCCACTTACTCACTTTGCTAAGGTTGCCTGGACGAAGACTCTGTGACATCCCATTCCCTACTTTCCATCCATTATTCGAGACATTGTAAGAAGAGTGGCGGAACTCAAACTCTACGTTTTATTCTCTTACCAAAGTGAAGAAATTTAGATGATTGTTTCCCGTGTATGAGAATCGAACTCACAAACGTAATATTTGTTCATATATAAAAAAAGGAAAAATAAAACCGACATATTGAAACATATTGTATTAGTATAAAAAATGACCCTTGCTGTAGCTCAGTGAAGCACCGAAGTAAAAGTCTATTAACCGTACTAAGGTACGGATTTCTTTCATAATGAAAGGGATTAGTGTCCCCATCTGACCCCATCCTCTCAAAACTTGATCTAATTAGGGAGCTTATCGTGATGCGACTCGCTTATATACAAATATATCTCTTGGTAAGCTTGAATTCACAAATTAGTATAGAATGTTATTAAAATTATGCGTATATACAGAGTGTTTTTATCATAAATTATAGTTGTAAAATAAAACGCTATTTGTTAAGAACGACACACACAGACACTACCTATAGACCTATCAAAACGACAACATTGCGCACACCTCATTCACGAAATCGAGTCGTAGGTATTAGCGGTAAAGTTTAACGTTGTTTAGGATTATAGAAAATAGATAATTCCGTAAAATAGAACGAGAGATATTCCTTTCTCGTTCTGGTATGTGTTTTGATATTGAAATTGGCAGATCGGCAACGTTTAGTACTATTTTTGTAGTAGTAAATGTTACGTTGTTAGTATCTATTCGTAACTGCGTTACATATACAGTTTGGATAAAAATCATAAAATGAAAATGATAAATCTACGTCTAAACTGTTGAGGAATCTTGATTATTTTTTTAGGTATGGGTACTAACTTCAAATTAGATTCATTATCAATTAATAACAAATACGGACAGCGCACCATAGCATACATGGCTCCTTACTTAATTAATAACTTGGACACTAAAATATGAAGTAATATTACTAAAGGGAGTATAAATCAACTATTGCAGAAATATTATATAAATTAATATCTTATACGAATTACGGTACTAGACCTTCGTGTTTTTTTGTAGTGCCATTGTAAAATTATATTTGTATGCATATTTAATAGTAATAAATAAAAAAAATATTTAAGCCTGTATGCTACCCCCATAAAAGGAAAGCAGCCGCTTCCACCCTGTATATATTTCTTTTACGCAGCCTACAACAACTCTTTTCCATATACCACAGCCAGACGGAACATAGTGCTACGACAGTCCATTCCTGAGAATTTGGTAGAAAGTGGGGAACCAAAGTTTCATAGTGGCGTAGATTGTGTTAACACTAGGTTCCCAGTTCCCTCTGATCACCCTGAGATGTGTGGAATACAGCGTAAGGATACAAAAAAAATAAAGGTAATTTTTCCTGTATATACTCGTAATATTTCTATGCCAATTACAATCAGTTTTTTTGGTCATACAACTCACAGACATTACCATCCTACAGTACTAGTCAAGTCTTCTCTTAATTAGATCTACGAGGAAACAAGCAACAGTTACTTCGAGGAAAGGATGTTTATAAAATTAATATTTATACAGAAAATTCATAATGTTATATGGAACATGTTTTAATAAAAGTTTTTTCATATACACTTTTTATTTAAAATTAAATTAATTAAAAATATAATTTAAAAGAAGACTTCTTGATGTTGTACTTTTCAAGTTTTTTTTAAGCATCTTACTGTATCCCGCACATAGCAGAGGGAACCTGGGGAGCTAGTGTTAAGACACTCCGTTCCCATTAAGACACTTCCGCTTCCCACATTCCGTCAAATTCTGGAAGCACTGCGTGTTGAGTGGCGAAACTCAACGCCGCGCCTCGCCTGGTTACGAGAGAGAGGAAGTGGAAACATCAAATATTACATTTCGCCGAGTGGGAATCAAACGCAATAGCACGATTGTGCCTCAGCGCCACGACTGACCTCGACATTAACATCCAATATGTTTTGTCTTAATTACAAGATCTCTATACTGAATAATCAGGTTTCATTTCATCGGTACTAATAGTTAAAATTATCAGAATAAAATAAATATTTGAGGGGCCCCCATACAAACGTGATTTTTTTCGTATTTTATACATAGGCACGAAACTCGTCCTGCGCGAATCCGACTCCCCCGTGGGTCGTTTTTTACACATCTACTTTTCATTTACAGACATAGAGGTGTTGTAGTTTAGATACTTTGAATAGCGGAATAAAACACTTCCTGTGTATGTCATCTATTTTAGTAAAAATGTGAGAAAAAAGTGATGCAGCACTGTCATTCCCTTTCAAATAAAAGTTGTAAGTCCAGATATATCAGGATAAAGTTGAAAATTAGGTAATAGGTAATAAATAAATCATTGGTTTTAGGTTAGAGTAATTGGAATTTAGGATAAGTGGTCATCTATAAATCAATAGCCATTATTACCATCATATGTTTTTTTTGTTAGCTTAAATATTTTTCTTCGCTGTGGTAACGAGACAAAACACGGCGTTGAGTTAACGGAGTGTCTTAGCACTAGGTTCCTATATTCCCTCTGCCTATCTTGCTATGTGTGGAATACAGTGTAAAGCTGAAAAAACGCTTTATCCCTCTTAGAAGCAGTTCCACGCTTTATCCCTCTTAGAAAGATAGGCAGAGGGAACGCTGGAAGTGGCTTTCGTAGGTAGAAGGAGTGCAAGAGCATAGTGCTTAGACACTTGCGTTCCCTTATCAATATTAAAATTTAAAAATCAAATATATCACTGCCGATTTCCTATTTTGCACCACTTTATTAACTTAACATTGCCAAATCTCTGCATATTTCATTACAATGTAAAAAGCAGGTATATTTGGCGGGGATCCAGTAAAGTTTCAATTCTATAATTAACACTTACCCCTTGAAACTTTATATGAGAATCTAAAATTATACTTTGCGCTGTGGCACAAGTTAATGACTGTAAACTCCACGTTTGTAGGTTCGATTCCGACTCGGGGGAATCTTGGAGGGAATTTCCTCTGCCTACCCTGCTATGTGCGGAATACAGCGTGAAGCTATAAAAATATATAATATGTAGCTTGCTACATAAGTATCTTGATACTTCGTGAGTTGTGATATAATTTCTGATTCCCTATGATGTTTTTTCTTGTTAAACCTCTAATATTTTCTCACATTAGAACAAACATAAAGTGTTGGATTCAGCTATCCAAAGTTTCTAAGCATTAGTCAGGATCTATATCTATAAATAAGAAGTAGGTGCAGTAGGAGATTTGAAAAAATACTGGCAAAGTGCGATTCGGCCTTGCACACGAAGGGCTCCATACAATTAACTATAAAAACGGCAAAAAAATCACGTTTGTTGTATAGGAGCTCTGAAATATTAATTTTATTCTGCTTTTTAGTACTTGTTGTTATAGCTTCAAAATATGTAAAAAAATCAACTTTCTAACTATCAAGATTCATTCATGATATACCCTAATTCTTGACGCATTACGTGTTAAGTTGTGGATCTTTACGCAGCGTTTGCTTTTACAATTAACTATAAAAACTATCTGGTACCATATTTAACGTTTTCTTTAACAATAAACTAACTTCAAGATGAACACACTTAAATGGAAAATTAATTTCGTTTTATAATTTTTATTTTCCTTAAATGAAATATTGGACAATAAATAACGTCAAAAATTAGCTGTTTATGCAAAGCAACGATTTTGGGTTCGATTCCCTCTCAAAGAGTTTTTAGTTGAAGTTATTTCCATTTTTGATTTTGTAACAAAACAAAGCACGGCTTTGATTTTCGCCACTCTCGAAAAACTATCGGAAGGTGAAGTACGGAGTGTCTTAATACTTTTTCGATCTGTCTAACCTGCTATTTGCAAAATAAAGCACGCTAAGCTAAATATAAAAATCAAATTAAAAAATATATTAACTATTATAGTAAGTAAATGAAGTTGGTATGCCAAAGTAATTCACACGAACCATCAGTAAGTAATATTACAATTAAGATATTTAAAGATATCTACGTTACCAACTCAACTCAACTAAATTCAAATCTTGTGTCGTTACGATTCGAAGCACAGAGTTTGTTTCTTACTTATTCGTCTTTGAATTATGTCTTGAGGGTTTCTCCGAGTCATTGGAATGTAACTAAAGTAATTAATATACTTACCCAAATATTATCCCTCGGTGGCAAACGTTCAAAATTTTAATCACAATAATTTTATTATGAAGTTAGAAATATTATTTTAAACTTCCACAAAGTTAGCGTCGACATTTAATTAAATTAAATTTTTAAGTGTACGTTTAATTTGACCTTTGAACTATTAGATTTGATGGGTGTTTTGTTTTGTTTTAATGGAGATTATGAAGCCATCGTGTGTAACAGTATGTACCTTGAGTATAAGTTAAAAATAAATAAATAAAATAAAATATGCATGGCAATATACATAAATAACAAAGTTAATTATGAATAATACAAACTATATATTTTTAATAAAATATTAATCGAGACGAGTTCGTGTATTGTCGTCCCGAGTGTCGCGACCGTCGTTCTGTCTATATAGGTGGTGGTGATGCTGGAAGGCAGCGGTCGAGTCGAACTCTTAAGTACTACGGTACTAATGAATATGATGCACATAAAGACTCGTACCAAGTATATTATAAATATAATATAATAATTCGAAGCCTATGATGGCACGATCTTTTAGGATCGAATTTCTTATAAAGGCAATATATGTGTAGGGGCGACACATATTGTGGATCCAAGTGATCTTTGACCAATATTATGATATTGAATGTTGCTTGACGTCGCGGAAGCTGACGTGATGGGCTTATGCGAACTGTTATAGCGACATTAACTATGTCGTGGCTGATGCCGTCTCGCAGTACGCTCGCGATACGTAAGCTATGCTTGTATGGCGTTGGTCATTGACATATTATATACCACTTCTACGACTTGGTATACGACTAGTAGGTGTGTGGTGCTATTTTATGTCCCAGCTCCGGTGTATGTAGTAGTGTCCGCCTGTCTCATACGGGTGTGTGGTGCTATTTTATGTCCTGGAACTCTGGTGTATGTAGTAGTGTCCGCCTACGGTTCGAGACACGACTGTGGGGTGTGTGCCGTGCGTTTATTTAACATATCGGCCGCCTAGCGGTAGTGCGTTCGTTCCAACGACTTATATTGATCTCACAAATCAATCAACATCACGAATCACCATTCTAATACAATCTTAATATAAACAAGCGTAACAAGTACCTTCGGAAAGATCACACACAAACGTCCCGGAGAGTTCAATAAGACTGTTGCAGCCGCAGTCTGGTAGGAATTCACGGTGTAGGGCGGGGAGGGGCCCGTACTCTTTCTTCCTTTTATTATAACTAGTTCGCAGTTATAGTGGAGAGGAAGATAGGACGCGCTCTTGGCTTTTCTTCAGACGAGCTTCGAGTTATGACAATGTCATGTTGTCGAGTTTCCAGTTATCTAAATAACTGACACAAGAACAACTTCTGATGGCAAATATCTTAAAGCGATTTCTTCTAATGGCATAATATAAAGTTCCTAATACAGATACCTCTGAATCTCTAAAAGATTTGGGTTCTTCACGATCACAACTATAAACGGTTCTAACCACTAGACACATCACGAGCCAAGCCATTATTTATTGAATAACATATTCAAAGGTGTTTGGGATATCAGTTACACGTGGCACAGTGAAACATTGTCACCAACACGATGGTCGTCAATTCTATTTTCAGACGCTGCATTATTTTCGGTTCTGGTAAGACATAGCGTTAAGAATTTGCACAGAAAGCAAAGAACAGATGTATTGATACTAAGACCTGCATTTATCGATCTTATCTCTGATGTCGACCTTGAGAGTGATGTTAAGAAGCCTTTTTAGTAATTTAATATAAATAAAAACGGTATCAAGATTGATCTAAGAGTTGATAGCGATTAATAAAGATGTTTTTTTTACTTAATTCTTTATAGCACAAGACAACAAATTACAAAATCCCAAGAGTATCGACATTCCGTTTCTATTTAAAAAAATTAAGTGGCGAAACTCACTCATACTTCATTTCCTCGATGAAAACCAACCTACAACCTGTCTTGTATACAATCGCAAGCTTCCGCTGCACCACGATTGGCCTCCCTAAGTTTTACTAGAAAAAACATCTTCTCTCATCCGTATTTTCACATTTCATTGTAACTTCCTTTCTATATTTAGACACAGATGTCATATAACAGTTCAACCGGGCGATATCCAGATCCCTTGTATTCACGCATATGTTGATTCCTTCTAAAGGACTAACGCTGACAAATCGGTACGAAGTGTGATGATTCATGAGGATTGGACGTATGCCAAGACTACGGCCGAAAACAAAGTTTGATCCAATTTTGTAGGTAGTTTTATTTGTATATACAAAAGTTACTGTATATGCTATATTGTAATGTAATATTTTGGGTGATATAGATTGTGTTTAAATTTGATGTGGATGTATGATCAATTATGCTAAAATATTTAATTCCTTTGAGCAGCGAAAATTTGTAAAATTTTCCCTGTAGAGATCCAAGCAACGTAAAGCAGTTGTAAGAACCCCATATAAGAATTTAAACGTAGCTTTATAAGCTTAGTAGGTAGATGGGCTTGGGTTGTTTTTAAAATCATACATTTTTAATATTTTTTCAAAAGCGATAGAGAACGAAAGTGTTTGAAACGGAGTGTCTAAGTACCCAGGTACCAGTTCCCAGGTTCACTCTGCCTACCCTGTTGTGATACGGGATTTAGCGAGAAACAAAAAAAGATATGCTCAACAGACATAAATACGAATCTACATCTTCTTGTTATTTTACTAAATGAACATTTTCGCCTATTGTTTTTTAAGCAAATCATAATGAATCATCTAAATAATTGTCTTTTTATAAGATGGTTTTGATAGATTTAGTATATTTTCAATTCTGGGTCAGTCTTAATTTTGGTAATACATATTCATATACATGAGAAGCTAATTAAATCATTTTGAGTAATCCTTTAAATCGCTTCCGATATTTTGAGTATTTATTTAACTTTATTTTTTTCGTTCTGGTAGACCAAGCTTAGCGTTGAGTTACGGTACTCGACACACAACGTGTCGAAAATTAAACAGTGCATGGGAAACAGACTGTCTTAACATTAGTTCCTTTCTAACTACCCTAATATGTGGGAGAAAAATGTGAAGGTGTTTTATGCCTTTTTGAAATTATTATTCATGTTATTTAATACTTATTTATTGATATTCATAAATCTTGGCATGAAATTATAAGAAATATTTTTAAACCTCTTTCCTAAGTATTATTCCACACTTAGAAAAGAGGCGTCTAAGAGTCGCGGTTTTAAATCCCGCTACGTCCAATTTTTTATACGTTTTCCAGAAAAGTATGTATGTTATAAGAAACGCATGTTAAAATATTGCTACGTTCAATCTTCTGTACAATGCTTAATATTTTTTTTAGAAAAGAAAGAACTGAGTATACAAAAATAGCTCTGTCATTTTCTCTACTCTCTGTTCGAATTCTGAGAACGCAGAGATCAACGCCGCAATTGTACCCACGATTATTTAAAATGTTTTTAGAATTTCGTATACTTAATTATTTTGTTTTTTAATTTGTGTTTATGTTTATGTACACAATTGTATCTGGTGGTACTTTAAGTTGGATAAACTGTAGGTTTGGGTACACCACAATATCTAAAAAATGCTGTTAACTTTAACTCCGTGATTTAAAATAACGGATTTTCTTTAATTATCACAATAAACATGAAAATATTTTATTTATCTTCACGTTTTATTCCGTAAGTAGCAGGGTATGCAGAAGAGACCTAGTGTTTCAGATACACTGTTCTCATATTTCTGCCCCATTTTCGAGAAATTGTATACTGAGAAATGGAACTTACCTTCGTGACATGTTTTCTCACCAAAAGGAAGAAAGGAAGAAAAGCAAGAAAGTAAAATACTTCAATCTCCCGGGTGGAAATTCAACCTACAACTACAATCGTCATTAGCTGAACTACAACCGCTCCAACTTAGACTTTTACATTTTTGATTAATAAATTTTAAAAATTATAATTTCTATGTTAAATCTAATAGTCAATGTGTCACTAAAGTGCATGATGACCGTGTCACCTGAAAATACTGTGCGTGTATTTTTTATAAATTGTAAAATAAATCAGCTTCACACTGTATCCCGCACACACCTAGTGTTAAGACACTCCGTTCCCCACTTTCTGCCGAATTCTGGAGGAATTGCGTGTTGAATGGCAGAACTCAACGCCGCGCTTTGTCTCGACACCAGAGCGAAGAAATGGAAATATAAATTTAAGTAAATATTTCATCTCCTCGAGTGGGGATCGAACCCACAACCAGTCAGCTTTACAGTCACACTTCGTGCCGCTGCGCCACGACTGGCCACAATAAATTGTTTTTGTAAAAATTTTGTGCATCAATAAATGTAACATCAATTCTGTATCCAAATAAATGAATATAAAGGTAAATAAATATCACGTTTCAATATAAAATGTAAGGTAAGCAGGAAACTAGAAGTATCTTTAAATAACATGAAGTTAGTTAATTATTTAGTTTCTAGCGTATATGCTCGAATAAAAAGCGTTATATAAAGTAGTTTTACGTTTAACTTTAATATGATCTTTCATGCGGATACAGGTAGTAGCTATACCTATGTATATTTTTCTAGCTTCACCTGTACACCGTACATAGCGCGGTAGATGGAACCTGGGAATTTAGTGTTTAAACACTTCGTTCTCCACTATGCCTAGTAGCAAGAGCGAGAAAATTAAACCCCACAGTAGGCAGAGACAACCGAGTGTCAATACATTTCGTTCTTCTCTTTCGAGACAAGTGATATTGCGTGTTGAGCAGAGTGGAAAAATATTCCTATAAGTGGGAATTGAAGCCATACAACTATCATTGTTATAGTAGCTGTCACGTTGCGCCACGACGGTACGTATATTACGTGCTACTTATAAACTAAAGATACAATATATTCAACGAAGGTCATTCAAAAACTGACACATTTAATTTGATTATATTAAAACATACCAATATTCTAAAATGAGAGGTAGCAACAATATTTCACAAAAATAAAAATTTATATAATAGTTGCACTAAATAAAGTTCTATTTATTAAAACTATATAGAATCACAGTTCCAAGAATATTTAGATTAGCCTTATTCAGATTGAACGTTTTCATTATACGCCTTAGAAAGTCAGCTAACATTTATATTATATTTCATTCATTCATAGTAAGCCGTACATGTGGAGCACAAAATTAAAAAACTTTCGAAAGCAAATACTGAAAAGTTTTGTACCATTTTTTAAAATATTATTTAAAATTAATTAGCTAAAGTTGAAATACATTAAAAAGTGGTACTGGGATAAATTAAAATTGTACAAAAACTCATATTATGTTGGTTATTTGAGTGTTTTGAGTGTTAATAAATATTTAAATTGAATAGTATATTCGTTTTTCGCGTTTCTGCGTTAGTTAACGACTTAGTAGCCTTTCAATATATTTAATATTAGTTGTCGTCATATGTGGTGCAGTGTAAGCACAATGCTTGTGGGTTCGATCTTCTGTGTGGTAATTACTAATTTTCATTTCCCCGCTCTTACAAGACGAAAACTATAAAAAAATATAATAATTTTGAGGAAATTACAAGAGTATTTCTAAATTTGCACAATGGCCATATGTGGCATCTCAAGATATTGAGATGGCCAGATATTGTGTGATAGATACAGGAAATTTCAATGAAACATGTTTATTGATATTCTATACGTAGTAATATGTGCGTACTTTAAGAACATTTATTTTTATTTAAATAAGTCATCTAGATATAGCCTTCCAAACTAGGTCATACTTGATATTTTCATCTAAATCCAGTAAATTTTTGATTGTAAAAGAAATGTGTTTGTCACATCCACCCATTGTGACCAACTTTGGTTACTCAGAATCGATTCTTTAACGAATGATCTCTGCAACGTTAACAATAGCTGTTTTTAAAAATGTTTTAAAATGCTTTTATACATATATTCGTAGTTCTACCATAATAGTTTTGAATATTTCAGCTTCACTCTGTATTCCGCACACAGGAGGGTAGGCAGAGAGAGCCTAGTGTTAAATAAATAGAAAATATAAATTTAAATAATTATTTCGTTTCTTAGAGTGGCGATTGAACTCACAACCAGTCGCTTTTATAGTCACACAATTGTGTCTTGCGACTGGCCTCTATATATGACTAGAGTTAATTTTTTGTTATACGATATAATTAAAGATTTCTTAATGATTTCTTCAGTAATTCAGGGAACAAACACATTTACCAAATTATAAAAGATTGATTGATTTGTCATTGTAAGAAGTTTTTCAATGTATACATTGAAATTAGGGCTGAGATAGTATGAAAGAGTGGGTTTAAAGTAGTGGTACATATATACATGTCCAGTGTTGCTATTTTTTCGAATCTTTAAGAAAATTTACAATATAAATTGATACTACAACATATCTAGGAAATTAATATTAAGAGTTTGATGAACTTATGTAATTTCGCTATCTTTACCTGTTATGACTCTAGGACTCTTTTTATATTATAGTTAGTCTACATTGAATTATTAAAGGAAACGTGGGAAAGACTCCATACTTGATTTTTTGACCATATTCAATTAATCGACACAAAAATTTTATTGAATGTAGGGGAATTGTAATATTTTTAGGGTTCCGTACCTTTTAAAGAAGAAAAGGAACCCTTATAAGATCACTTTGTTGTCCGTCCGTCCGTCCGTCTGTCAGTCTATGTGCCAAGAACTTTTATCTCAGGAATAGGATAAAGGCTCTTATTCTTATATTGGGTACTTCCGGATGACCTAGGATTATGAAATTTGGCAGGTAGCATTTGCAGATACCACTAGTATAGGAAAAAATCTGAAAATTATACGTTTGTGGTTAAATCCAAAAAAAATAGCTTTAAAAGAGGGACAAACTTTGGTATTAAAGTCGCTTGCTTGTTCAAGTGAGGTATCAGAAGAAAGGACTCTAGCTAAGCTAAGCTTGATTTTCAGAAAAAGTTAGAGACCCCCAATTTTGTACGGAACCCTCGGCGGGCGAGCCCGACTCGCGCTTAACCTCTTTTTATTTAACAAGCATACATTCTAAAATATAAATATTTATGAAATTGTAAAGTTTGCTGAAAATTTTGTATTTTTTTATTATTTAATCGTTCCCAAAACGGTACAACGGTTGAGAACAGTTTAATATACATATTATCTCTTCTCTATATATAATAAAAGGAGAGAAAAGTCAATTCTGTACATGAAAGATATAAAAAAATAAAAATTAGGTCGGTTAATATGTTGATTATAGAACCTAAAAAACCACTCAACAGAATTCTTGTCTGTCTGTCTGTCTGTCTGTCTGTCTGTCTGT
>JAAIXJ010000424.1:45289-173651 GCA_013403705.1 Heliconius hermathena
TGTAATATCTTCCATGTACAGACACCGATGAGTTAGGATTTTATTGTAAGTATCGATAAGTTATGTTTTTATTTCAAACATTCAATTGAAGATTCTTATGGGAGGTACAAAAATGCGACCTAAAGTTTTAATAACTTTCTCATAAAAAAACTTCATTGCGCTGCAAACATACATAATAGGAATATCTAAACACGAACATAATTCAGTGTGTTAAGTAAATAATTCTATGGTATAAGCGGGCGAAGCCGCAAGCGGGTCGCTAGTATATTATAAAAGCTTAGACTAACATTGCTGAGAACTTATACCAAAGAAAAATAATAATATGACTAATACAAAAATTTAATAACTTTTATGGCGTCTCCACGCACGCAATAGGGAAGTCCCCTTTTGCTGTCAAATTCATTCTTTTTAGTAATACATTGTTATATTTCGCATAATCAATATTGTTATTATACGTACAAATATTTAATAGTTATCGATGTTGATATTACTATTTACAAAAAATATATTTAAATATAGACTTTCATAAAGTATAGTGCCAGGTGCTCTCAATATGGTTATGTATGAAAGCGATTAACCACTAGGTTACTTATATCTGCGCGAGATGAGATAAGAATAAAAAAATCTTAAAATGTAGGTATGTGTTTTTGAAATGAAATTGAACATATAAATAAAAAATGATAAAAATTATAGTACACTTAACAACTTCTAAACTAGGCTAGGCTGCTAGTTCATATATAACAGAGTAGGCAAAAGAAACCTAATGTAAAAATAATCTATTCCTCATTTTTGGCCCAATTTTCGAGACATTATGTGTTAATGACGGAGATCAACGCCGCGCTGCGAGCAGTCTACCAGAGAGATCAGTATAATGTATAATGTAATCGCCGAGTGGGAACGAACACATAATCATCACATTTACTTTCAGACGCTGTCCCACTACTAAGACTGACAATATTTTTTAATGTTACCGTCGAAAATATATATAGCTTTTGCATCATATACTGTAAAAGGACATTCATATCATATTAATATTTTTTCTACAGTTATAACATATGGCAATTTGCTAAGAGCATCAAAATGATTTTTAATGTAGTTTCAGTTCTGACGTTCCAAATGTACTATAGATGCATAAAGCTATTTTAAGGTTATTTATTTTAGGATTTAATGAAGGGCGTTGAACTTGGACTTATTAGTAGTGTATCAGTTTCAACTGAAAACATTATAATGATTATATAAAGTTTTATAAATAAAGATATAATATTGCTTTAACAATTCTGCTACTTGGCTGTATAACATTAAATCTTTGCATCTTTCAGTTCTTGCTAGAGAAAATTGAACAGTATCGTGCTAACCGTCGTGGAGGGCGGACGTGCGCCAGTTAAAACGAAGTTACGCGACGAAAATAGTCGATGATCACGTTTATGATACCAGTGAGTGACAAAGTGTATGTGATTTAAAATATTAGGGATTGCTTATCATATTATATTGAGAGGATTGTAGTCACAGTAAGTAAATATGCTTATATATTAATTTTAAAATAAGGTATTTTTAGTATTTTTATTTATTTGTTTTGATTACGTAATTTTTTTTGTGGTAGAACTTTTGTCTGATCTAAATATGATACATTATTATAGCTGCATAAATTGTGAATCATTGCATCTTTAATTTTTTTATAAGAAAACTGGTATTATATATTTTTTATTGGATTATAATTATAACGGTTGGTTGAAACATTTAAATAAATATAGTGAATTTCTAATGTCATTAACTATTTACTCAAAATATTAAATAAATGTTTTGCTTCCTGACTCAAACTTTATATAGGTATTATATTTTTGTAGGAAGCTTGTCATGGAATATTTAAATATTTTAATGATGGGGTATTTTGTTTTGAATATGAAACCATTTTTGTATTGAATTATGTTTACGATTCGGCTAGCTCAAAAAATTAAAATATTATATTATCATTACCATTATATAAATCAAGAAAACTGCTAGTAAGAATATATTATCGTTCATATATATACTCTTTGAGATAAATAGAAAAGGCAAATTTATAAGTAATTATTTAAATATTATATATACTAACACGATATATGTAATTTATACATATTTTTATGTCTTTCTTACATATAGTGTACACAATTTATTAAACTTAAATACATTAAAAATGTTGTAAATCTAAAAAATAAATAAATAAATATAAATGATAGTAATTAAGATCAAACGATGTAAAAGTGTGAAATATAAATAACCTAACAATACGTGGCGTGTGCATTAAGCTTTGACGGCTTTAACATTACGCACGTTACAACCTTACGCAGGTTACAACCTGGGAACCGAGAAAGAAGACACTCCGTTCTCATTATAAAACATCTGTTCCCCATTTTGCGTTAAATTCTGGAGGCATTGCGTGTTGAGTGGCTGAACTCAACGCCGCGTTTTACCTTGTTACCAGGGCCAGGAAAATTAAAATATTAAATATTTCATTTTCTCGAGTGGGAATCGAACCATAGCTTATTTACAGCATAGCTTGTTCGCTTGTGCCACTGCGCTACGATTGGCCTCAATACAATACTAAGTTTTGTGACCTAAAACAAAGTTTTACGAATGTGTAAGATTATAATATATTTTAAATATTAAAAAGTAATTTATAATTAAAGCTAGTTCTAATTTTATACCATAATTTACATTTTGTATCACTGTTCAATTTGGTTTGTATCAATATCTAATTGAAATCGAACTGATGACCTCCTTTATTGACACGTATACCGTTCCTATAAAATGAAGCTAGAAAATAATAACCTGTCAAAAGCTTTTAAAGCTCAACGACTGTAATGGATTGTTGTGCTTAATAAGTTTTTGGTGTTTAATGAAAAGTTTAATATTTTAATGTGAGGAAAATATTTTCATATTTATCTATAGACTTAATAAATGAAATATTTAAAACTTATACCTATATTTATTGTGTTTTACGCATATCCCTGATATGATTGTTAAATGGAGTGAATGTAGAGTTACGACACTCCAATTTCACACATTTGATATTGTATGTTGAGAGATAACGCCACGCTTTGTCTCACCCAGATTATGAAAATAATTTCTTTATTATCGTCCGATACACCGAGTGAGTATCGAACCCGAAAAGCGTTTACCGCCAAACATAATATTTTTTTGGCATCATCCCGTATCTTACTCATAGCAGGGTAGGCATATGGATACGTGAAACTCCACAACATTGTGGTTTCGTATAAATATTAATAAAAAATATAAATAAAAAACCCGTTACTTGCGAGACTCTACATCAATTCCAGGATTGTAAGTCAACACACACGATACATCTTATAAACTATGGAAACTTTTTTTTCAGTGCTCCAAGGTACTATAGAGCTGGATATTTTATATTAATTTTAGCTTGATATCTCCTCGCGATCTTGATAAAAGTAGTCATGACAGACGGACAGATAGTCAGACAACACTAAGCTTTACATTGTTTTCCACATACAGCAGGGTTGGCCCCTATAAAACAAAATATAATAAAATGAAATAACCTTTTCTATTCTTACACAAACTAGTCAGCTTTAAATTAGCACTGAATCATAAAGAAAATTTCATTTGGGGCGTTTTTTCCTCTCCCAATAATAATTTTCAATTTTCGTCCAAGCAAACATAATTAAGGGGCCGTTCCTTTTTATTTTATTTTACATTTAACGTCATTACGTTCAAACAGTTAGATGATCGGAATTCCAAATGCTGCGTCTACATGTTTTCTTCGATCGTCGCTAATTTTTTATTAAAATTAGTTTTCTTTTCTCTTTCATTGCAAAAATAATTTTCTTTTTATGGTAAAAGACAAGGCAAACGAGCGTACTGGTCACCTGGTGGTAAGTGATCACCGCCGCCCACGACTCCGTGTAACACCAGAGCGACCTTGATACTGTGCCCAGTGAGAATGCTGGCGATACACTTGCATAACTTCTCGGGAAGCTCACAGGATGGAAGTTTAGCAAGGAGCGCCCCATGCCACAATCGATCAAAGGCCTTCGCCACGTCCAAACTAACTGTCAGGCACTCTCCCTTGCTGTCAATAGCCGCAGCCCAATGGTGGGTTAGGTAAAGCAGAAGATCACCGGTTGACCAACCATGGCGGAAGCCATATTGACGGTCATTAATCAATTGGTGATCCTCTAGATAAACCATGAGCTGGCTATTTATGATACTCTCTATGACTTTTGAGAGTAGGGAGGTGATAGTAGCCTGTAGTTAGATGGACCGGAGTCATCGCCTTTCTTCGGGATCGGGTGGATAAGAGCGCTCTTCCATGAGTCTGGGACTACTCCGACTGAGTAAGAGTGCCGAAACAAACGTATCAGTGGTATCAGATCAGAAACACAAGATCGGAGCACTAAGGGAGAGATGCCATCTGGCCCGATTGTGGATGTCCAAAGAGGACAGAGCTCGCCTAACAGCTATTTGGTTGAACTTAACCTCAGGTATTGAGCTTTGGCACCGCGGGATGGTTGGCGGCGTTGTTCCTTTTTTGTGGACCAAGATGTCATTTCCTGTGGGTAGCGGCGGAAGCGAAGGCTGGCTAAAGTTCCCAAATGCCTTTGAGAGCACCCAGAACTGATGAATTCCGGACGGGTAGCTCTCAAGCTTGTCGCCGATTTTGGCGATATGCTCGGCAATTTGCCACTTAAAGAACCTAGAGACTCGGTTGTACTTCCTCTTTGAGGTTTTTACCTTCGGATCCTTAGTAACCAGTCCCTCAGCCCAGATAGATAGAGATAGAGAAACATATTTTGTGGCTGTTTTTGGTTTAGTTTTATAGTTTTTTTGTAAATTGTTTATGATACAGTCGTGTCTATAGGATCAACGACTGTAAACGCTATGATTATGAGTACCATTCTCACTTGGGGGAATGTTTATATTTTTATTATTTTTATTTCCCCACTCTGTTAAGATGCAAATTGCGTTGAGTCTCTCTTCCAAGACGTAATATCAGGTACTCAAATGTTTTAATTTCTTCATAGCCTCAGGTTCGTACAATACAATGCAGTGCAGGATTAATAAAGAAACTATCATAAAAAAAATATGTTTTCATGTATACTAAATATTGACATATCCTGAATTTTCTTTATACGACATTTATATATTTTTATAGCTTCACGCTGTATTCCGCTTCTAACTGGGTAGGCAGAGGGAACCTACTGTTACACTTCGTTCCTTTTAAATATTAAGACTCTCGTTCCTTACTGTCTGCCCGATTAATGTATTTAAATCTTGAATCGAAATCCCGAGTAGGGGAAATAATTGTAGAGAAATTACCAGTTACTAAAAATGTTGGCATTGTTACACATCAGCACCTCAGAGAATACATTAAATTGTTAGAGCTGACCTTTTCCCTTGTTTTATTGAAATCCTAAAGGCCTGTAGCAGTGATGTACTCGTACATACGAGCATCTTTATTCTTTTCGTATTCTTAGTTATATTTGCACCCCGGACGAAGGTGAAGGTAAAGGATTTTAGTGTATTAATATTTAGATTAGGGTTAATATTAAAGCCAACGTGGCGCAGTGCTACAGCTTTAATCGCTATTGCTGTGGGTACAATCACAAATTTTGATTACTGCCGCATGGCTATTTGCTTGACATTATGTTAATAGCTAAAAAAAATGTATCATATATTTATATTGTCGTGGCCCGGTGGCACAAAGGTGTAACTGCAAACGCGAGTGCTATGGGTTCTATTCCCGCTAGGAGGAATGAAATATTGAATATTTTCTTTTCTTCGCTCTGGTTAGGAGGCAAAGCGCAGTAATGAGTTCCGCCATACAATACACAATGCCTTGAGAATTCGGCGAAATACTACGTTCCGAGGTTCCCTCTACCTACCCTGCTAAGTGTTTATAATATGAAGCTAAAAAAAGTATGTTATTATTTTTGATAAGATTTTAACACCGTCTTGGGCTATATGCAAATTGCCTAATCATATGAATTATCAATTCGATTATCATTCAGTACGATTGTTTATATAAATATATTTTTTACGTATATTGTATTGTGTAGGTTAAGTTGTGTAACTGTACGTTTTTCCGTACAGTTACGTAACTTAACCTGCAGAATACAATATACATTTATATATATTAAATATTAACATTTAAATAATTAGGGTAGACCATCTTAATAACGTAATATATTCAATTTTACTCCTTGGAATAACATAATCATTTGGAATGACCGTACACTGGACTACGGGAACTAGTTAAAACTCTGTAGAAATTTCCCATTAGGACGGTAATGTGCAAGAAAATAAACGACACCCTATTTGGGTACAAGGCACCTTTTGTGTGGAGTAGAATTGCCTATAGAAAACTGAATAGGATATTTTTCACTTTGTTTAGGACGAAATTGCTTGATTTATTGAATTAAATAGCTTTTTTTAGATATAGATTTAAGGTTTACTTTAGCTAATCTAATAATAAGAAAATACGGTAAACTATGTCTTATATATCTTGAAATTGACAAACCATTGATGTTATTGGTGGCACTATAATTGGTTAAAAACTATTTTTGACGCATATTTATGATTTTCTTTCAGTTTACCAATCAAGTAGCTAAATCACAATGTTAGGTTTCGCCACTTCAACTTTAATGCAAAAACGAAAGAAAAATCGTCAACAAAATCACTCAGCACTTTATTTTCTCTGTTTACCCTACAAAACACTTCCTAAACAAGCATAAGCTCCAATTAAATGTTTTGGCACTCTTAATAACTTTATAATTACGCTTACGATCAGAAACGTGATTCATATTTCACATAATATAGGTACCTATGAATATACATATTGAGAAGAACGGTTTAATATTTCAATGTGCTTGCTTAATCACATTATGTATTGATTAAAAACGTACAGCGGCGCTCTGAACGATTGTACGATAAAATTTCAATTCAATTCTTTTTCATTTCATATTATTTTTCATATTCTAAACAACGATAAATGGGCAGAAACTAAGATACTTTAATCTCACAACACAGTACTAAACGCAGGACTCTGTCCGTAAAAAGATCGGAATAACATTTTCTTATGAAAATAAACTTCTCTTCAAGTTGAATAATGATGGCTCACGAATAATGAAAGAAAACTGAATGCTGTGGAGACGTCTCTTCGTAGGGTATGAGTAGTTAGTTAAGCTGACCAAATCCGCATTGAAGAGTTACATAGAATGGCAGGTACGACCAGGGATGTCACAGTGAGAATAAAGTACTCAGCAATGCAGAGACCTTACCATTTGGCCTCCGTTCACCCAGGGATAAAGCTCCCGCCAGATATAAAGCGTTTTTATAATTTAAAAATTGAAATGTAATAATTTATAACGTATAATTAAATAACAAACCACAATCCTACTCTGTAAATGAACTGAAATAAAGGATCCAATAACAATAATCAACGAACTGGAATAAAAGTATTAGGACTATTCTATACAGTGCTACTTCTTTTCAAAAATTTGTTTTTTTTTTCTCCGTTCTAGTGTTCACCACTAAGCATAAAAGTGAAAAACTAAAAGCTGAGTGACATAATGACGTGATATATTTCTTACTGGATACACCCACCTCTATACAAATCACATTCTGTCAAACGTTAGTAATACACAAATTTAGAGAACACACCTCAGATATCTACATTTTAATTTGTTTGATACGAATGGACGTTTTAAATTAAAAAATAAGACCGTAAATAATCCACATTAATCGTTTGGTATTACGCATGACGAAAAAGCTTAAAATATACGATTGTTACATGCTATACAAAAATTCCTTTTGTAAAATGCGAGAGGGTGAAGGACAGAGTTGTGCTTTCGCCATTTTCATCCTCGATGTTTCAGCTTAAATGAATTGAAATGTGCATATTATAATAGTATTCATAAAATTTTAAATAAAATTAAATGTTTGGAAATTACTGATTTCTTTATTTAGGAGGATTATGTATGTATTCAGATTACCAACAATGGTTACACAACAAAAGAGAAAATATACAATAGCATAAACTTAACACTACCAGTTGAATGCTATAAAAAATATGCACTACAAAACGATAAAAAATATTTCAAGATTATTTTATATTTTGTTTTCACTACATCAAATTTTTTAAGTATGAGAAGGATTTTGTCCTTCTCATACTTAAAAAATTTGATGTATAATAATGTGGTTACTTTAAAAAAAAACCGGACAAGCACAAGTCGGGGTCGCCCGCCGAGGGTTCCATACAAAAATTGAAGGGCTCGAGCTTTTTCTGTAATTCAAGATTAGCTTAGCTAGCAGCTTAAACTAGCGGCTTTAATACCAAATTTTGCCCCCCAAAGCGCAATACATAAAATATTTTATAGAATTTATTCACAAATGTAAAGTTTTCAGACTTTTTCCTGAACAGTACTACCGGTAGATGCTACTTACCAAATTTCATAATTCTAAGTTAACCGAAAGTAGTCTATTAAATACAAATATAAACGGCCGTATCTTTTTCTAGTAAATGTAGTAATAGGATTTTTTCAGGAAATCATGGGGCCCTAGATGAGTATATTGTTTGAATTTTAACTCGATATCTGCAAGCGTTCCTGAGATAACGTCCTTGACAGACAGACAGACGGACAACAAAGTGATCTTTTAAGGGTTTCTTTTTCCCTGAAAGATATGGAACCTTAAAAATGACAGATTTTTTTTATTATACTAATGTAATATTGATATTATACATATATAAGAGGTTCCCTCTGGTTATCATGCTATGTTATTTTTAATCATTGAAGTAACATTGCGTGTCAAGTAAGGAATTTAACTTCGCACTATATCAACCAAGATTGTAACACTAAAGTAACATTGTTAACTAAAATATTTGAAGTACGCAACGGTCGTTGATTCGATTGATTTTTCATAAATTGTGCTACGAGTATATTAAATTCAACATGAATTGGGGTTGTCGAGGTGCTACAGGACTAGCGTTTGACTGCAAACACGACGATTTTGGGGTTCGATTCCCACTCGAAGGAATGAAATATTTAATATTTTCACAAAACGTTGCGTTGAGTTCCGCAACTAAACACGCAATGTCTCGAAAATTCGGCAGAAAGTGGAGAACGGAGTGTCACACTCTAGGGAATTTCTTTCCCCTTGAATCTAAACAAAACACAAATTATAAGGTACATTTAAATACCTTACTTTACGTTCTAATCAAGCTGTAGCTAATGTTAGTTAGGAGTTAACACTATTAAAACTAATAGATAGTGTTAGTCTGCTTTGTTTCATAGCGAGCAATCTAACATGATATTAATAATATTCTATACATGAAGTCGAAATATAATGCATACAATAACCATTTTTATTTAAGTTTCACGTTGTTTCCCGCTATATAGCAAGGAATTGAGGGGGAACCTTGCGTTAAGACACTTCGTTAACCTCATTTTGTCTAGTTTTCGAAATATTGATGTTGAGTTGATTATGGTTTTTGTTTGTAATCAGTGTACATTCAAATCACATAATTATTTTTTTCGATTCGATTCTTTTCAGGGTTTGGTACTTCGAAAGGAAAAAACGGAACCCTTATAGGATAACTTTGTTTTCCGTCTATCCGACTGTCAAGACCCTTTTTCTCAGCAACACGGGGATGTATCAAGCTGAAATTTATATCAAATATTTAAGTCAACTGTTCTCAGAGCTGTGAAAAAATCAAGCTTATATTAACGCAATCAAAAGATACAGCCGTTTTGCTTCAAATTTCCGCAAATTTTCGAAACCCGCAAGGGAATCAAAACCTACAGGGTATTTTCTGTGAACTCAGAATCTTGAAATTTGGTACGAAACAACGTCTTATAGCACAGATAAAGAAAAAAATCCGAAAAAAATACAAACTTAGAATTGTAGTTAATTTCATACTATATGAGTGCATACGTCCGCAAACTTAAGTTTGTCAACTTTAAATTGTACAACTCGTTGAATCTAAAAATTGGTACAGAACCCTCGATATGCGAGTCCGAATTGCAATTGACTGACTTTTTAGATTTATTTATTATCCAAATTATATAATTATGCTCGTTTTGAGCATTTGTGATATATGTAGATAGATATTTTTGCAAAAGAAAGCCCAGTGGTACTTTTTAACCATTTAATGTAATAATTAAAATTATTCCGTGTTCGACGGTAAAGCAAATAGATCATAAAGCAAGATCCTCATGCCAGTTATTATCTCAGACATATTTTTTTTTAATTTTTTAAATCGATTAGAATAAAAAAATAATAAAATACCTAAACTCTTATACGCTTGTTGCAATAGAATTTTTGTTGTTTCCATCTTTGTTAGATTTAGAAACAGTGACTTATTTTCTACTAAATATATTTTTTGTTTTAAATTTTTAGCTTCACGCTGTAACCCGCACATAACAAAGTAGGCAGAGGGACCACCACTGCTGAATTCTCAAAGCATTGCGTGTTGAGTGGCATAAATCATCGCCGCGCTTGGCCTTGTTACCAGAGTGACAAAATGAAAACATCATTCATTCCTCCGAGAGAGAATCGAACCCAAAACCGTAGTGTTTACCGTAATGTTAACCGGCATCCTCAACCAAATATTCAATAAAACAAAAAAAGATATCTTTGCAATACAAATATAACAAATAACCAAATTCCTACAAAGATATTATAAGAAGTATTACTGAAACAAGGAGTATTTCAGAACAAATTATGTACACCATTGTATTCAGTATTGCTATTCCAAGTTCGCAGTTTAATAAAAAACGAGTCGACTCGGCAACGAAACGCAATACTCAATGACTCTGTACACCAGTAGTTCTCAACCTTTTTGTCGCGACACACTTTTGAAAGTAAAAAAAAAATACTACACACACAATGATGAAGACAAATATAAAAGATATTTATAACTATAGTAAACATATTATAAAACGTTCTTAAAAAAATAACATTGAAAAACTCTTTTTAACGTTAAAATCTTTACACATCATCGTTTTAGCGTATAATGGGTTATATGCTACTTAGTTTAAGGAGGGCTACGTTCAGCAGAAGACGGCAACAGGCTGAGATTGAAAAAAAAAATCTTTTTTTTATCAGGGTCACGTTAGTTTGTTGCTGCATCCCGCACACAGCAGTGTAGGCAGAGGTAACCTAGTGTTAAGACACTCCGTTCCACACTTTCTGCCGAATTCTGGAGGCATTGAGTGGCAGAACTCAACGCCGCGCTTTGCCTCGACACCAGAGCGAAAAAATAGAAATATAAATTTAAGTAAACTTTTTATCTCCTCGAGTGAGGATCGAACCTACAACTAGTCGTTTATACAATCACATTTTGTGCCCCTGCGCCACGACTGGCCTCGTTTCCTTAAAAAAATTGTTTTCTTAAACCAAGGTTTTCTCGTAATAACTGACCAACTTTAAAATTAGTATTTGGAACATTTATTACTAAAAATTTGTGGAATATTAAAAAAAAAGTGAATAATCGCGACATTGCGGTTGAGAATCACTGTTGAACATTATGTAATATATTCGTTGCAAAGTAATGTTTAAACTTGCAATATGTATTATGTATAGAGTAATCTGTTAGAAAAGCTTTTGTTATTGTTTTATATTTCATTTTTGGTTTGCTTTTATTAAATTTATAAGAATATAACTATGTGTTTTTTTATGTTGAATGCAATAAAAGAAATATGTTGGACATGATACAATAAAAAATCATGATAATATGTCTGTCTGTCTGTCGATATGTATGGTCACATTTTTCTCTGAAAGTACTGAACCGATTTACTTAAAAGTTTCACCTATAGCTATGTTTTAACTTAACAATTAAAGTTTGTTTCATCAAAATCGGTTCATTAAAAAAGTTATCGTCATTTGAATGAACTCAAGGCATTAGTTTTGAATGACATTTGAAACGTCTTGGTTATATGACTGTTGATAAAAATATATATTTTTGAAGCACTATTATATAATATTTTATACAATAAAGTAAACAAAATTGAATTGTTAGTGGAGATTACTTTCATAAATCATAACAGTTAAGTTTAAGTTGTAATTAATTCAACACAGAGATAAAGAACGATTTTATCTTCAAAGAAATATCAAGTAAATACATAGATTTTTCGGTTCGTTCGTTCGTTTGAAATAAATCTATATAAAAATGCCTAAAAATATTCTTTCTACGTGTACCTACACTGTAATAACTACATATTTACCAATCGTACATTTAGTAATATATGTAACTAATTTAAAAACTGTACAGAAGTTAATATGCAATCATTACAGTTATTTTTCAAAGAATATTATGAATCATTACCCAAATCAATAATTTAACATTTAAGGGTGTTTCTGAAGCAGTACATTAAATTATTAACTGACATCAGCACATTTAACAGAGTTTTAAAAACATAACATAGGTAAAAAGAACGTAATGTTACAAAAATATAGACATAATAAATAATTAGCTTTATGTATATTTTATGAATATCAAATATCAACATTGGTCGTATTTTTTAGTTCGAAATAATCAAAATTTTTTATAGAAATTAAGATAATGTCGTAAAAAAATCATATTAGAATATTACAGATTAAAGTAATAAAAAAATCATATTAGAAGTCATTATAGTTGTCAATCAATTTTGCTTATTAAATCAATAATCATGTATTTTAAGCGGGCGAAGCCGTGGGTGGGCCTCTAGTTTGAAATAAATCTATAATGGCACATTCTTTTAAGATGGAATTTCTTATAAAGACAAAATATGTGTAAGGGCGACGCAACATGTCATGTTGTGGATCAAAGTGGGATTTGGCGAAAATGGCAATATTGAATGTTGTTTAATGTCGTGGAGGCTGACGTGATGGGGTTTTGTGAGCTGGGGTCTTGTTTTTTAAGCGCAGCGTTGAGTTCCGCCACTCAACACACAATGCCTCCACAATTCGGCGTAAAGTGGAGAACGGAGTGTGTGCGGTATACAGCGTAAAGCTGATTGATTTAAAATAATATAATACTTGCAAAAATAATAACCAAGCATACAGAAAACAAACCACATTTTAAATTTATGTCAGCACGTTTACTCACATGCTAATGATATCATTGTCATCTTGCTGGTTTATATTTTTTTGCACAACGCTAAAGAAAGTAGAGATTTTAATAATGAACTCAATAGTTGCAGATTCAAATTTAACTTATATACTTTCATATATGACTCAGAGACAAGCCGACAGTGCGACAAGGGTGTGACTGTAAAGGCGACGGTCCCCTACCTGTGATATCTGTGCGGGATACAGCGTGGAACAAAAAAAAATTAAAACAAAGATATATATTATAATTTTTCTGCATAGCAAAGGCGTTCCTTTCTTCCATTTCCGTACGAATTGTAGACATTGGATGTTTATTGACGGAACCTAACTGTGCGCTTTGCCATCATAACTGCAAAATAAATATAATTAAGTGTATAAGAGTTTCGAAGTAGCTTGATGAGGACGTATGGCTTAGTGGTCAGAGCGCTTGGATGGTTTGCAAAAGGCGCCGGTTCAAATTCCGTTGAGTTCAATATAAAGTATATATTGGTGTATCACAATAAATATTAAAAACGATAAAAAACGCGCTCTTGGTACCATATGTCTATAATAAACACAAAACACTTACGTATCTTCTTCATAATGCTACACAAAGTATTTTGGGTCACACAAAATTTAATTAAACATGCCAAGAAAGCGGCAAATCTTCTCAATTTTAATTAATAACCTATTTTGATATACGTACGTATGTTCATATTATATTATTTGGAGAGTACAGTGCCGCTTGATATACAGAGCTAATTACACAAAATGTTAAACCTAATGAAAATTCACATATTTGTATACTCGTAGTGAAGAGGCTATCTATATATAAATAATTTATGCAGTTTACTACCAGAGCAAGGAAATGGACATTTATTACTTTTTTTTTATTAAATATTACGATTCTGGGGTGGGCACGAACCATTTAGCCCATTTTATTCCTACGCCTATGTTTGTCTACCCTACTCAGTGGTGTCAATAGTGTAATTGAACCTACGTATTTGCGCCCACTACGACAGAATAAGCGTAATGACATTTGTGTATTTTCTACACATGTAGAACATGCCTTGGTTTGGTTATGGCTGAAATCGCCGTCGCCTGCACCTCCGTTTTTACGGAGCGACAATTAAACGGATTGTCTATGCCTGCCTTCAGAAAATGCTACAGATGAAAACATAAACAAGGTAAAAAGAATTTTAAGTTTATTAACAACTTTATCATCTTCCACTATATTTATACTTATGGGTATAAACTAATGATATAATTTTGTTTGTTTTTTGTACTATTGAATCGAATTCGAATTCTCTTTGGGTTGGGATAGTCTATTTATATAGGAAGACTATGATAGCTGAGGCCTGTCGTGGCTGGAAGGCACAAGCGTGCTACTGTAAACGCGACAGATTGTGGGTTCGATTCTTACTGGAGGAAATTAAATATTTAATATTTTAATTTCATCGCTCTGGTAATGAGGCAAAACGCGACGTTGAGTTATGTTACTCAACAAACAATGCCTCTAATATTCGGAGTGCCCCACGCACGGAAGTGTCTTAATTTGAACGGAGTATCTTAAAACTAGATTCCCAGGTTTCCTTTCCTTGTCGTCTAATGCTTACGCCAAAAATACGTTCCCTGCAGGACTCGAACCTTGCGGCCATCGAATGGGCTGAAAGGGAATTTCGATCCTTACTCAAAGCAATGATCTATTTTCATTTAAGTTTCACCACTCAATACGCAATGTCTTGAGTTTAGGCGGAAAATAGAGAGGCTATCTACCTATACTTCTATTGTGGGATACAGCGTTAAACTCAACAAAAAATCTTATTTATAAAACTTAAAGCCAAATGTTCTAAAAACAGGCTCCAAACTATTAAACTAAATTTAATAATGTACTTACTATATACCATTAAAATAATAGTTAAAAACAACAAAAAAAACATAAAAAATTCAAACATAATTGCAAAAGTCTAAAGCTGATGTAACCATATTACTTTACTGTTGTAACAGAATTTACTTGTAAATATGTTACGAATTCAAAAATGTCAAAAAGCTTTTTAGTTTGTGCTATTTTATGGAAATATATTTCGCTTAGTAATTTTGTATTATATTGATTTTTTTCGTATTGTCGTATGGTGTTATCGGGGTGCAGCGTTGTGGATTCGATTTTCACAAAAAAAGTAAGTAAATACGGCGTGGAGTTAAGTTCCGCGACTCAACGCGAACGTCATGAAAATTAGTTGAAAAGTGGAGAACGGAGCGTCTTAATATTAGTTTTCGATTGCCTACCTTGTGCGTTAGAGCGTAAAATTAACAAAAATTTAGTCTTTAATTTTCTATACATATTAGCATAGAAGATATGGTAACCAAGTAGCATTGGACCGCAAAGTTGTCAATTTTCGAGAGAACGAGATATTTTTTCAAGGTAAAAAATATAGTAAATAATATACATTTACTTTTATAATAACAAAGAGTTTAAATTACAAGTTGTATGTTTCTAACTATGAAACTTCCATATATCATACAAACAAAGAACCGACCTAAAATATTTCGAGATTCTAAGTTCAATGGTTGTGGCGTTTCTATATTGAATCTCTACGTTTTCTTTTCCTTTATATTATTACACAACAATATTACCAACTTACAGTAAAATATAGCAGTAAGCAGTTGTAGTAGGTATATGTATTTACACATCTGATCCTCAGATAATAGGCAAAAGGAACCTGGGAACCTTCTACTTAGACACTAAGTTGCCCATTTTCCGTCGAATTATTGAGGTGAAACGCCGATTGGCCCTGTATAGGGCCCATATCCCCTCCGTTTGGCCTCATATGGAGTACTGTTCTCATCTTTGGGCTGGCCCAGTATCAGCTAGACCCATTGAGGCTTGTTGAGCGGTGGAACTCTAGACTCGAGAATCTGGTAACGACCAGAGCGAGGAAATAAAAATATTTAATATTTAATTTCTTGCGCCATGACGGCTTAGATAGGATTTAGATAGATAAATCTTCATAATACCCACAATAATTTTAATCAATTTTCTCTTAAGGAGACAGGATATTGAAACTTTATTTTTAAATAACGTGACCCCATGTCACGTGTAGCCGCGTTTGTTGTAGAAATTTAGTTGTTTTTTTTTTATAATATTTTAGGGATAATTTTCACCTTGATCGTTTTGGTCGTAGGCACGTATGTTTAATTCATTAAGAGAATTTCAGGGTTGTCGAACCTTAAATAATGATTGGACTTGTTCTCTTTATGCTGACATATAAGGCACGCCCATTCTTGATATCCGAATAAGGTACAAGGATCGTTTATCCTAGCATGGATTTTTTATTTAGGCTTTATTAATTCGTTTTAAATAAAGAATGTTAAAGTTCGGTTATAGCAAAGCTTGGCGTGAGATTTCGCCATGTAATATATTATACATACAATATTTTGAAATGAACAGGCCAATCTCCACTTCCCGCCTAGGAAGTGGAGATTGGCCTGTTTTACTACTGAGATATCTTTGCTGATCCTGTCTTAAAAAAAATATACACAAAAAAAAAATCAAAAATTATACAAAAAGTAAAATTATACACATAATTTTGAATACTCACGCTGTTTCCGGACTCACTCACGCTGTAAGCCGAGGACCCCTAAGTTGAGCCAGTGTTCTACTCTTTCCGTTGCTTATTTCGAATCATTGTGTATTTAATAGCGGCACTAGACGCAGCCCTTTGACTTGTTGCGAGATCGAGGAAATTTGAAAGTATTAAATAATTCATTCTCCGTGGTGGGAATCGAATCCACAATCATTGCACTTAGAGTTTGTGCCACTGCGCAAAGACAGCTAATAGTTCTATTTTTTTGAAAAAGACAATGCAAACGAGCGCACGGATTACCTGGTGGTAAGTGATCTCCGCCGTCCACCACCCTGTGTAACACCAGAGGAGCTACAGGTGCGTTCTCGGCCTTTAAGGTGAGGAGATAGACGCGCTTTTTAAAGGTACTCAGATCATATCAATCTGGAAACACTGCCGCAGGCAGGCCATTCCACAGTTGATTGGCGCGTGGAAGGAAGTTCCTAAGAAACCGCATAGTAGTGGAGTGCCACGTATCCAGATAGTGTGGATGATACTTAAGTTTGTGACGTACTGTGGCAGGAACCAGGTCAAACAGTTCTCCAGAACACTTCCCATGATAAATGCGGTAGAAAACGCACAGCGACGATACATCTC
Organism: Heliconius hermathena; assembly: GCA_013403705.1. Taxonomy (NCBI): domain Eukaryota; kingdom Metazoa; phylum Arthropoda; class Insecta; order Lepidoptera; family Nymphalidae; genus Heliconius; species Heliconius hermathena. Next base: position 62,590 of record JAAIXJ010000424.1, read on the forward strand.
TACGCAAAGCCAATGTGTCACGCCCTGCACAGATCATTGGGTCCCCAAATCATTGGATTCGAACAGCTCTATGTTGTATGCGATCAAATGTGATACTGGGGTGCACAAGCCCAGAGATGAGAGCAGTACTCCATATGAGACCAAACGGAGGGGATATGGGCCCTATACAGGGCCAATCGGTGTTGTGGCGTGAAGTACTGTCTCGCTCTATTGATGACCCCCAGTTTCTTTGAGGCCAACTTGGCCTTACTTTCCAGATGATCGCGATACTGGCAGTCACTCGAAACGCTAAGGCCCAATGCTGTTACTGGGCGCGGCTATAAGCGGAGTGTTTTGGAATTCCCGAGGGATGCCTCAAGACACAAGTGTATTTTGATACTAAAGAACCTAGAGGCTCGGTTGTATTTCTTCTTAGAGACTTTGACCTTCAGATCCTTAGTAACAGTACTTTAGCTCATATTTGATATGCCTCGCGTTTGCTAAAGGCAGCAAGCTTGCAAGACGTATCAAACCAAGGCTATGACTTGCCACCGATTGGTACTACAGTACTAGGAATATACATTTTTAAATGAAACTAATTTAACCGGATTATTCGCGTATATTAAAAATGATACATTTTGGAAACCCGACGTTTCGAACACTTGGCAGCAGTCCGTGGTCACGGGTCCGGGACTGCGGTAGCGTTTGTCTGTCAGTTGACATAATTAAATATTATATCAAACTACCGCCAACAATTTCTTAATAGCCTCGTGTATTGCCCTGGATTCCTGCAGAATGAGCTGATAGTATCTTGCCCTCTGGTATGGTGGGTTTGAGACTTCAATGATTTTATGAGTGGGTCCCAGGTAGAAGAAAGATTCCAGCCATCCTCTCTATTGAAATTAGGATGTTTTTGTATTTAAATAGCCTCGCGGATCATTCTAGGAATGTAACTATTTTCCTTGGAGTTTATCAAACCTAATGTAGTGGCTGGGTTTATCCACAGTATACACACACACAGCTGACTTCGATACATGCCCATTCTTGATATCGTTCGAGATGTGTTCCTTCACCCTATCACCGATGCTTCTCTTTGTTTGACCGATGCATGATAAGCCGCAGTCACTGTCTAGTTTGTATACACCTGCACTCTGTAAAGGAATATTACTTTTTACTGGTCTCAAGAATTGGCTCACTTTCTTGTTAGGCTTGAATATGGTTTTTATGGAAGCTCTTCTTAAGTGTTGCCAATCCTGTCTGTAACCCCCTTCACATATGGTAGAAGTGCCGGCTGTCTCTCTACTGCGGGTGGCTTGTTGGTCTTCTGACAACGCTGGCGGGGAACTGGCAGCTTGTTCTGATGAAGAGCATTCTTCACCTGGCGAAGCTTGTCCCCTAGATGTTCAGCGTCGCAGAGGTGGTGGGCTCTCTGAAACAAAGATTTGCGAACGGTAGATAACTGTGTAGGGTGATAGTGAGATTCACCATTGAGGTATCTATTGGTGTGCGTGGGTTTCATCTTTTGCCTTGTCTGCAGCGCGGTACTGTGCCCTCCCCAGAATTCGAAGGGTGGGCTGAGTTTGGAGACCCACGAGGGATTCTCCAACACTAAAAAGCAGCCGTCTATTATAAATGGCACCCATAACCATTGTAGACAACATTTACTATCTTCGGTAAAAAAGAACATTTTCAAAAACTTTATTCCAAGTTCCTTGTTTTAAAAAAATATTTAAGTTTCATCTTAGTAGTTTTTAAATAGGTGCTGTACTGTTTTATATCGTTTTTTAGAATGTTTTATGTATTTTTATATTCATTCTGTAGTTTCCGTTGTAAGTTGCAATTTTCATTTATACATTTTGAACCGCCTTAGTTCAGAATGCTGAAAATGGGGGCACGGCTATTGAAATATAATAAGAATATATTACAAAAATACGAGTCATATAATTGCTATTCATTCAAAATAACTGTTTTTGATATGGGCCTGAATGCAAATTATATATATTAAATTAGATATTATCGTTCGATCAGCTTTAGTGAGTGGTAGAAATGACAGAGGAAGATCTCGGTTCAGCATCAAGAAAACAGTGTTGATGTTTCTAGAGGAATCAGAAGAAGCATGTCTTAGGCTTCTAGGGTTTTTTATGTGACCACATAAAAACCCTAGAAGCCTAAGCCTAACATTAAGGTTACAAAAAGTGATATTGCCCTAGGAGGTATTAAATCAACAACTATAACGTACAGTCCCTTTCAAATTACACAACAATAACTTTTGTCAATTGTTCTTCCAATTTCCATTTAGAACTTTGTATCAAAACTATGTATAATAAAATATATTTCCGTTGTTTATCGTCTCGTATATATAAGGAAATAGATACAAACTTACCATAAACAAACATACATTTGTTTCGTAAGTGATTGATGAAACCATGTTATGAGAAGTGGGAACAGGAAAAAACACAAGATAATTGATTTTCTCCCGCCCAAAAAAATAAGGGCTTTTAATTCTATGAAACAAAATGCTTGGAACATAGCGAATTCTTACAAGTGTTGGTCAAAGTTATTTTTCCATTCTACGCACAGGACCAAGGGTGCGAATGTAAGCGCGACGGTTGTGGGTTTCATTTCCAATAGGGGAAATAAATAAATCAGCTTCACGCTGTATCCCGCACACTGCAGGATAGGCAGAAGGAACCTAGTGTTAAGATACTCCGTTCCCCACTTTCTGCCGAATTCTGGAGGCATTGCGTGTTGAGTGGCAGAACTCAACGCCGCGCTTGTCCTCAAACCTAGAGCGAAGAAATGGAAATATAAATTTAAGTAAATATTTCATCTCCTCGAGTGGGGATCAAACCCACAATCAAACGGTTTTACAGTCACAGTTTGTGCCCACTAGGAGAAACATAAACTAAACTAGGGGAAATAAAATATTTAATAATCGCAATGGAATTGAGGTAAAGCGCGATGAGCTCCATTGAGTGGTGCGCGCAATGCTTCCAGAATTCAGTGGAAAGTGGAGAAAGGAAGTGTCTTAATGTGAACAGAATGTTTTAACACTAGGCACCGTCTGCCTACTCTGCTAAGCGGGATACATCTCGCATATAGCGTGAAACTAAAACAAAAACTCAACACCGCGCTTTGTCTTAGAGTAGGAAAATTTAAATAATTCTCCTCAGAAGGGGATCAGTCTCAGAATTAAACATGAATACAGCAAGAAGCTGTCCCTTGGTGACCTGAAGTAAGATTCTAAGGTTTTAGTATGATGTTATATTTGTATATATGTAAATATTAAAATTAAATTAAATTGAAAATTAAATCAGCTTCACACTGTATCCCGCACACAACAGGTTAGGCAAAGGGAACCTAGTGTTTAGACACTCCGTTTCCCACTTTCCGCCAAATTTAGGAGGTATTGCGTGTTGAGTGGCGGAACTCAACGCCGTTCTTTGCCTCGACGCCAGAGTGAAGAAATGAAAATATAAATTTATATAAATATTTCATTTCTTCGAGTGGGGATCAAACCCACAACATTCGCGTTTCAGTCACACCCTTGTGCCCCTGGGTCACGACGGCCTCAAATAACGAACGAAAAGGTATATAAATATTAACTTGAAATAAAATATTTATGGCGTAATTTTGATTACGTAATTAAATTATTGCTATACGGCATACTGCTTAAAGCTACAGCAAAAATAAAATTAAATTATTGTAGAATACTGTGATGGTATTGTGCCATTCATTGCCAATAGTATTTTAATATTTTTACTTTTATAGATGCTATACAGATTTGTTTTAAAAACAATTTATTTTATTTATTGTTACTATAATATTATATACATATATTTTTAATAAAAAACATGTTTTACTTTTTCGCTATTAAATACATTTTGTGTTCATATAGTCCTCAGCGTGAGTGACATTAGCTCGAACAAAATCAAACCCACAACCATCAAAAAGTTTACCATGTGAAACCAACCCGTAGAGTAGGTAACGTAGCCAGTCAACGAGTAAATTAGTCTGAAAAGTATTGTAAAAGCATTTCCAGGACGAAATAAACTGTCTATTATTTAATACGGTAGGTATTAAATAATAGACGGTTTATTTCGTTTTCAGGCGTGTTGTCAACCCTTGTCGTGAGTGATGAGCGAATGAGTGCTTGACTGACATATGTAAAAAACATATTTTTTTCTAACAGGTATTGTATTATTATATTATATTTCATTTTCGTAATACCCTCGTGGCGTAGGGAGATACTCAAACTAGGAGAAATGAAATATTTAATATTTTATTACCTCGGTATGCTAGTGAGGCAAAACTCGGCGTAGTGCTCCACCACCTCAACACGAAATGACTCAAGATTACGATGGGTAGCGAAGAACGGAGTGTCTTAAAACTAGGTTCCCAGGCTCTTTCTGCCTATCCTGCTGTATGTGGGACAGAATGAAGTCAAAAAAAAAAAAAAAATATATATATATATATATATATATATATATATATATATATTATTACCCCGAGTGGGGATTAAGCCCATACATAACCATTGCATTTTCAGTTTAAATACAATACCACTAACGAATTCTAAATAATAAACATTTTGAACCTATTCAACAATCCCAATTGATATGAAATAAAATTGCATTTAAACCGTTTCGTATCAAAGAGATGGCTTCTTTTACACAATAACGTTTTGAGATCCTTTACACAATTCTCGAGAGATCTCGATACTTTGAGGCCTTTGACTTTGGTATGAAATTCTTAGTTCTTTTGTATGTGATTTATTTATATCTTTATACTTCATAACTGATATTATGCTATTTTTTAGCTTCACGCTGTATCAAAGGTAAGCAGAGGAAATCTAGAGACGTAGTGTTAAGACATCAGTTCCTATTAAGATACTTCTGTATCCCGAACCCTGGAGGCGTGTTGCGTGATGAGTCTCCGTCGTGATGACTCAACGCCGCGCTTTGCCTCGTTACCAGAGTGAGAAAATTAAAATATTAAATATTTCATTTCGCGTTTACAGCTTGTGCCCCTGCACCACGACTGGTCACAATACGTTTCGTGTAATAAAGTACATTTACATATTATACAATAAAAACGTTTTCTAAAGAAATACATTTATTTTCTAAGTAGATATAGTATAACACTTAAAAAAATTCTAATATTTAATAAACCGTATTTTCTCTTGCCAAATAATAATTCTAAGCAATTGTCTTTGTACCGGAAATTTGTAAATATCCTTTCAATCTATGCTAACAATATAAATATAACTTTGACACAGCTAGATAAGTAGATGTATCGCTTAGTGGTCATAACCCCTTGATGACTTACAAGGGACGCAAGTTCAAATTTCCCGCTGCGTTACAACTTTTATACGTATTCCAAAACAGAACTTTTGGATCCAACAAGATAGTGTAAAATGATTGTTCTACTAAATGTTTTTGTCTTAAAAAATATCTCTATGCATTGCAATCAGGAATGATTTATATTAAATCATGGGACCTTACGCCTTGTGACTTTTCCTTAAGGATTTGTGAAATTTAATGTGTAAGTGAAAAAACACAAGCAATATAAAAATTAAACAGATACTCAAAGGGTCCAAATGTTTGTATACACAATATTAAACATTTCTACGGCCTTGGGTAGTCATATGGCTGATTTATATTTTCTTAAAAAAATCATGTTAATTATAATAATTTGCTTGTGAAAACTTTTAAATAAATTCGATATCTCGAATCTCGTGGGAGTGGAACCCACAACAGTCGGACGCTGTGCTGCTGCTAGACTACGGACTTAATAACTAAATACGATACACTAAGTAAAAATATTTGAACAAAGAAAAAATTGTATTTACAAACACGAATTGATTTATACCAGGCCCTTCTCACATCTCAGATTTCTAGGTCAAGTGTTTCCACACTATGCATTAGGAAGCCAACTCTTATGAGTAGCTACATATTGAATTACTGAAATAAATATAATATATATGTAATTCACTAAAATAAAATGACTTCTGTTTGTCTTTATGTCACACTTAAGTATAGATACATAAGAGTGGAATTGAGACCATACCGTGTAAATATAATAGTTTTTGTATGTAGAATTTGTCGCCATCGTAGAGGAGTGAGACAGTTTGAGCTGCTGTCAACGCCATGGTGGTCGGTTCGATTCTTAATGGGGGAACGTATTATTTTCATTTCCTTGATTCAATATCAAGACAAAGCGCGGTGTTAATTTGCGTATTCAATATTTTTAACATTTTTAAAATCTTATTCCACACTTAAGAAAGAAAAATACTTATTTAGAAAACGTATAACAATTTAAACGTAGTGGGATTTGAGCGCTCTACCCTACCACTAAGCCATACGTAACTTGGACGGTTTCCAAGAGGCGCAGGTTCAAATCACGCGGCGTTCAAATTATTACAAATTTTAAATAATGATTCTGTTAGTCAACTCGAAACACTTCGCCAAGTGGAAAACGAAACGTCTTAAATCTTGATTCAATCTGCCTATCCTGCTATATGCCGGATGCAAGATGAAATAAAATAAAATGAAACCCTAAAAAAATATATTTAAAATAGTATATTTAATTACAGTTGAGGCCAGTCGTGGCGCAGCCGCACGAGGTGTGACTGTAAAACCGACTGGTTGTGGGTTCGGTCCCCACTCGAGGAGATGAAATATTTACTTAAATTTATATTTCCATTTCTTCGCTCTGGTGTCGAGGTTGAGCGCGGCGTTGAGTTCTGCCACTCAACACGCAATGCCTCCAGAATTCGGCAGAAAGTGGGGAACGCAGTGTCTTAACACTAGGTTCCCTCTGCCTACCCTGCTGTGTGCGGGATACAGCGTGAAGCTGATTTTATATTTAATTACATATGTATTTTTTTTCTATATCATTAAGGATAATATTTAATACTTTAAAAATAGTCTTAAAGTTGTAGAAACTTTGAAGAAGCGTTATCATATCTGAAGATGGTGATAGTGGTTTTTTTTGCTGTTTTTAATAATACAAAACGGTGTTTTAAGTTATATATGTTTCGATCGTGATAATATACCAATTGATCTAACTTAAATATTGTAATATAATATAAGATTTAGTTTCACCTGTCTACAAAGAGTGAAACAAATTGACATGGGAGTAAAAATATGTGACTTGAATGTAAATTGCCTGCTGTACGCAAATGATGAAGTGCTCATTGCATCATCAGAATGCGAGTTGCAGACATTAGTCACCAGTCTGAAAGAAGGGTGTGAAAATATTGGTCTAAGCTTGAATGGGAGTAAAACAAAGGTTCTGGTATTTGAAAAAAATGAGGAAAGGACGGAATGTAAAATCAGTGTAAATGGATGGATATTACAATAAGTGAATGAAATTGTATATTTTGGATGTCAGTAGAGATGGAAATTATGATATGAGATGCGAAGAAGCGTATTGCTGTCGGTAACATGGTTAATGTTGTCTTACCTGTATGGATGAGACGGCGAAACATCAGCACAGCTGCACGTTTGGCAGTACACAGTGCTTAGTGCTGTGTTGGTACCGACACTGTTATACGGCGGCGAAACTTGTGTATTACAGAAGAATGAAAGAAACTAACTATAAAGCCGAGTTTTATAGTAGAACAAAAAACACGACGGTTTGAGACGGGAAGACGCTAATATTCAATTCCAAGGAATTAGATTAATTGCTTTCGATTTTTTCCACTTTCTTAACTCCAAATCTTTATAAAAGACAATATTAAAAATAAATGAACTTAAACCTACTATTGTAGAAGTCTATTATTTTATATTGCGGGGTTATTGAAATGAGGATACTTACTAAGATATGATTATAAGAGAATCTAATGATGAATTTAGTATTATAAATAGGTTGTGTTTTATAATAGTTTTAGCTGTATCCTGCACATAGCAAGGTAGGCGGAGGGAACTTAGGAACCTAGTTTAAGAAAACTTTGTTCCCATGAAAACATTTCCGTTTTACATTTTTCGCCAAATTCTAAAAGCATTCTGAGTTAAAAGGCGGAACTCGTTTTGCCTCGATACCAGAGCGAGAAGAGAAAAATATAAAATATTCAATTTCTCCTAGTAAGAATCGCACCCACAACCATCGCGTTTACAGTTACATGCTTTTACTCTTGTGGCACGACGGTCTCAGGTTACAGAGTAAATAGCTTAAAAATATATTTTTTTTATGTTTAAAAAAGAAGATCTATAGATCTTCTACACATATCATATAGAACCAAGTGACAGGTTCCAAGTGTCGTTTTCCAATTTGTCTAGGCCACAACTTCACCTTACCTGATCCTACTTTACATATAGTGGGGAACGGAGTGTCTTACACTAGGTTACCTTTGCCTACCCTGCTGAGTGCAGGATACAGCGTGAAGCTGATTTATTTATTTATTTAAAAAAATAACAAAAACATTCCTCATACATATGTATGCAAATGTATTGGATTGAAGGACCAAGAGAATATAAGACGAGGGTACTCTTATAATATTTAAACATCCAATCCAGATTCACCTAATGCCCATTTCATATTACTTTCATACATTACCTTAAATAGATTCGATGAAAATTTAGATTTTTAGATCAATCGGAATAAAGGATTTTATGACGTTTGGGTTATTTCAGTTGTTGGAAAGGCATTTGGATTTTACTTGAAATTTATTTACGAAATCTTGTTTAGGAACTTGAATTATTTTGTTTTCAAATAATCTTAAAGTATACCTCTATTCTTAATATTATAAAGCTGAAGAGTTTGTTTGGTGGAACGAGTTAATCTCAGAAGCTACTGTCTAATTTTTTTAATGCGTGTTATTCGTTAAGGTATAATAACCCACTATACTGGTGGGCATAGCTACTTCGAGCGGGAATGTGGCATATGTCATATACAGCTCTCAGTTATTTCCATTTTACTATGCAGGCGAAGCTATACTTAAAATCTGGTATAAATATCTTTAATGTAACTAGGTTTGTACTATGCTATTACTACGTAGGTTTATAAATATTATTAATTTTAACCTCCTATATGCTTAAATATTGTGTTAAGATTTTTTAAATGTTTTATTTAATAACTTTTTCTTCGTTCAAATCTAGTAAACTAAAGTGTGACAAAAAATAAAATCAAATTTCTATATTGCTTTGGATGTATCGCCCCACTAATCGGTCTGAAACAAATAAATGCCTTTAATTGGTTGGAATATTGGAGTGATGACTAGTACCAGGTACATTACGAAAGAAACTTTTTTTTCTATAAAAAATTGTTTAACATATAATATTTTTTAGCTTCACGATGTGTCGCGCATATAGCAGGATAGAAACTTAGTATTTAGTTGTTAGTACACTTTGGTTCTCATTTTTCACCTGGTTTTCGAGATATTACATGTTGTGTAATGAAACTCAACACCGCGATTTGTTTTGTTACCAGAAAGAAATGAAAAAAAATATTCCACAAACTGGAAATCGAAATTACACACCACATAATTCTGTTTACCTCTTCATAATTCTCTTTACCATAAAAGGGTTCATAAAAAATGCTTAAAAATCATTTAATAGGTTGAAATATTAAAAGTTATTTCTCCCTATCACTCGTCCCAGCCACTGTACCCAATAACTCACAGTCTTTCAGCCGGCGATTTCCTACACCCTGTCCTGAATAATACATGGCTGTAGTTTTATCATGTATACGTAATACGTGATGTTGTAATGTACATTTTGTTTTATTCTAATTTTGACGATTGTAGTAATGTGGGCTCGATTGGGAATAAGACTTTAAAAATGTGGCGCTGGCTTTTGGCACTCAATATGCTATATTTAAAAAATTCTTAACTGTTATCTAGAAAAGTTTTCATACTAGGTTCCCTCTGCCTAACCTGTTAAGCAAAAAATTCAATTTAAAAAAAATACAAAAATTCGAATCATATAGAACCGTAAACGGCTTTGAACTACAACTATTTATCACATCAACCTGAAACCTAATGTTTCTAAAGAAAGAATTGTACCAGAAAATAAAATTATAAGGAAAAAGACCGCCACTCCGCGAGCCAGATTAAGGTCGGTACAGTCGGCTGTCGTCAACAACTTCTAATTTCTGAACTAAGCTTTATATAAGTTATTGTGGCGCTGTCAAAATGGATGTGGGAAAAGATTATATGTTATGTTACGTAATGTGATTTGCTGTAACATTAGTTTCATTTGATAGTAAACTTTTCGTTCCTTTTAAGATAATTTCGTTCTTAACTTCCTGTCGAAGGCATTGCGTATTGAATGCCAGATCTCAGCGCCTCGCCATCCCGAGATACGCGCTGAAAGTGGTTTTAGAGACCACTTACTGACATTTTATCTTGCATAGCAGGGTAAGGAGAAGGAACTTAGTGTTAAGACACTTCGTTCCCCTCTTTCGCCCAATTTTGGAGACATTGCGCATTGAGTGGTGACACTCGACGACGCGCTTTGTCTTGATACTACAGAGAGGAAGTAAACATACTCACTCCCCGAGTGGCAATCAAACTTAACAGTCAGTGAATCTATGTATGTAGTGTACACACTTCTAAAAAGCTTTCACAAATTCATATTCGGTCTGAACTATACTGACTTCGCTTTATTTAGATCAAAGAACTAGCTTCATTGTGAATATCATATCATGAATAGAACATTCGCCTTATTTCTTTACGAAAGAGCAAATAAGAATATATTTAAAACGTATAATGTATATGCTATGATTTTTGTTTCTTAATATTATAGTATATTTAAAATACTTATTGAGGCCAGTCGTGGCGCAGGTTCACAAAGTGTGACTGTAAAACCGACTGGTTGTGGATTCGATCCCGACTCGAGTAGATGAAATATTTACTTAAATTTATATTTCCATTTCTTCGCTCTGGTGTCGAGGACAAGCGCGGCGTTGAGTTCTGCCACTCAACACGCAATGCCTCCAGAATTCGGCAGAAAGTGAGGAACGGAGTGTCTTAACACTAGGTTCCCTCTGCCTACCCTGCAGTGTGCGGGTAATTATTTATGTATCTATATCTTGTGCAATTTAAACACAATCACTGTGTTCAGTCAGAACTATATGTTTTTACGCCTAATGTTTAAAATATTGAGAGTTGAGTATCAGAACTGAATATGCTCGCCGGCTCTTCTCAGCAGAACTGCCTTCCGAACCGGTGGTAGCTTTTTTTTTGTTATATGCTCATTTGACGATTCAAAAGTGCTTATAAGAGTTTATTTGAATAAAGAATATTTTGAATTTGAATTTTAATATCTTCTTTGTCTTGGTACCAGAGCGAAAAAATAAAAATACTTCCATCACCCGACTGGGAATCGAAGCCAAAACCGTTGTGTTCACAGTCACACGCTGTGCCGCTGCCGCTGTCTCAATCTAATTTTTTTCGTTACAAATTTTCGTTTCAATTATTAAAACATTAAAGTATTACAAACTTTTCAAGAACAATATTTATTTATGTATTACAATAATACAAAAAAAAATCCGTTGAGACACTTTTAATAAGTCGCGATTGGTGGAAACGCCCGAAAATATGATAATAATAAAAAGTTATTAAAAAGTTGTTCCTTCATAAATTAAGAGTGACGGACAAGTAATAAATTTACATTATTTTTTTGTTCGAGAACAATAGAAGAACGCAAAAGCTACCAATACACAATTTACATAGAAAAACAAAGCTCGTTTTGTGCTGAGCTTTTGGACATGACTTCGTCTGGTTTTACATCAAAATTAGTTGTGGATTGTATTGTTTATGGTAAACTAGATTGATTACGTTAACTTGCAGCTGTTCAAATTTAATATTAACGGGTCACTCCATGACATAGAAGAGACACCACTCAACTTTCGAAATTAATGCCGGAAATGAACTCCGCGCGATGTCTTGTCACGGAAGCGAGGAAATGAAAATAGCTTATTTCTCTGAGAGGGAATTGAACCTATAATCGCTGCGCCACGATGGCCTCAGAATTAAGCATAAAATTAAAGTAGGTAATATGTATCCTGAAACTCTTAAATTTTTCTCAATATAGGAAAAATATATAGACGGTTTTCACATTTCACGAGATTTCAAGATATTATCTATTCGACACTGATTATGTAGACGTAGTGTAGTGACCCGCATATGCTGTCTAAATGTTAACCTAGTTTCCGCCGAAGCCAAGACTTAATAAGTAAGTGGATAACAGTTGAGTTTAGCATAAATTGAAGTATTTAATCATTTGTAAATAGAGCTAACGATATATATTTATATAAATTTATATTATATTAGAAAATTACAGTGAGACAAAGTGTGAATTCCACCTCTCAACACGCTATTTCTTGAAAATTGAACAGAAAATGGAGAAAAAAAGAAACTATTTGCTGGATATAGCATAAATCTATTTTATATATAAAAACAATATTATGAAGTAGCGGGAAAGTACAAACGCGATGGATTGACAACGGATGCCGGTACAATTCGCATTCGGGGAAATTACTTTTTTTCTTTTCCCGCTTTGCCAACATAATTTTTAAACTTACTAAACTTTTTTACATTTGTTACAAAAAAATCTATAAAAATTTGAACTTAGAGTCAATAAATTTTCTTACAAAAGGTTAAGATCATAAATCTAGTTCGCTAATATATCATTTTTAAACCGCTAAAACATTGAAACCATAGGATTTCAAACAAAGTAGATATTTTCTAAAACCGTTTATTTGTTGGAAACTTCTACCTATTCCATTCAATAACCCGCTTCTATTCCGTGCCTTCAATTCCAATTTCATTTCCGAATTCGCTGAAGGCATGATCTTTCACAATTGTTGAAGAAATGATCTTTCACAATTGTTTTATATTTTTAATGGATTCCACAGATGACTAAGTCAGCCATTTAAATTTATGTTTATTAATTTCCGCTCGTAATATTATTATTTATTAGCGAAGCTATTCCATGTCAATAAAATCTTTGTTTTATGGGAAATTACTTTTAGATTAGGCAAAATTAAATTTAATTTAATTAAAAATATTAATGATTTTTAATTGTGCTATTTATCTGGAGTTGTAAATATTAAATGGTCATGATGGCACAGTGGGACAGAATCTGACAATATGCTAGTTGAGAATTTGATTACTACTCTTGGAAAGGAATTATTTTCATTTCTTTCCTCCGACAAGACACTAAATACAGCGTTGAATTCGGCCGTTGAAGAGTGTGCGACTGTAACCGCAACATCCGCAGGTTTGTTTCCCACTTGAGGGAATGAAATATTTAATATTTTAATTTCTTCGCTCTAGTAACCAGGCAGAGCGTAATGTTGGGCTCTGCATCTTGACACGCAAGACCTTAAGAATTCAGAGAAAAATGAAGAACGGATGTGTCTTATCGTGAACGTAAAATCTTAACACCATGTTCCTAGGTTCCGTCTGCTGGTTATGTTCGGGAAGCGTGAAGATAAATAAAAAAAAAAAAACATCTATTCTATATAGATTTTTTTAGCTTAAATCTCTCTCTCTAAATATTTTTTTTTATAAATAAAGTAATTTCAATTCACGTAAAACATTTTCCCAAGCATAACAAATATAACTGAGTTTATAATGCACAAAGGTGCACTTAAAATGTACCTTTTCCAAAGTATTTCAGCTTGTGTGGTTCCTATGTGGAGTATAAACATTGAACGCGATCTCCAAAGCTATAACACTTTAGATACTTGCAGTTTACTTAGGAAGGAGGGGTGCGCTAATGCCGTAGAAGGTTGATATGTAAGCAAACTTTATATAGAATATTGAGGATTTTTAATGTGCATCAAGTGATATGAATATTTTTCTTTTGTATAGCTATAGGTTTTTATGATTCTGAAAAATTGTGTCGGTTTAAGAAATGTAGCTTCTATCTGTCCACCCTTTTTAATAAGCTAATAAGATAAATTGATTTTAGTAATTTATAAAACAAAATAATAAAAACATTATATTTTATCGCTTAACTGTGTACCTTGTCTTAACAATAAAATTAATTCATTTTTTAATCTTGGATCTGTTTTATCATTATGGCGGACTTAGTTATTATGATAAAATATACATATAGCTAAAAGTCATATAATTTATGTATAGTCAACACTATTAACCCAGCTTTAAGCTTAAATACAAATCGTGGCACAACAGTAAATTATTATATTATAATATTAAAAAAAATGTTTCGATTGTTATGATAGATTCCTCAAGCTCGGAGTTTAGCGTTGCTATTCACTACGCAATATCTCTTATTGTGAGATTGGAAAAGGATAAAATGTTATCGTTTTTATTTCCTACCATATTCCGTTCCTACCATTCACCCGAATTCTGGAGACATTGCGTGTTGAGTTGCGGAACTTATCGCCGTGTTTTGCCTTGTTACCAGTGCGCGAAAACGAAAATGTTAAATATTTCATTTCTCGAATGGGAATCTAATCCAGAGCTGTCGAGCGTACAATCGTACGCTTGTTCCCCTACACCATGACAGCCTATCTTTCTCCTTTTATTAATATGAAAAATAAATCTCTAAGATCATGTAATCTTTGCCAGCCCTACTTTCATAGTGCGAAATAAACTTCAGTTAATACATATTTATCAGTCGGCGGAAAACATTGAGGATAATCCGCCTCTTTGTAAATAGCTAAGGGCCAAATGTAACGCCAGTAATATAAATAGGTGCTATACTAAGTATTGGAAAGACAAATATTTAATTTCTTTAGAATAATAGTGTTATTTGAATTGTTTTATAACGTGAAGTTAATGATTAATATATTTTTTACATACCAGGGTGAGAGGGAAAGTAATGTTAAGACACTCTGTTTTCCCTTTTCTGTTCTATTTTCAAGACATTTTATAGTAGCAGAACTCAATGCCACGTTTTATAGTACTCTTTATTATACTAAAATACATATTAGACAAAAACATAAAAAAATATTTCACAGATTTTAAATATTGACAGAGAGATTGTGAGTTTTTTTACCTAACTGTGCTGAAGTCTAAAAGGAGGTACGAGTTGTGTTTTTAACGCGTATGTATGAATATCCTTTCCTTTATTCTCTTGCAATTGGTAATCCAGAAAACTAATTATAATAAATGATACTGCGTTGGTACGGTATTACGATTTGTCTTGTCTTGTTGTTATTGTATATATTAATTTAGTTTATGCAGTTGGATTTTTTGTTTTATGTATAATTCACTCGTTAAATACAGTCACTTTTGAATATTCTTTATGTTCAATATGTAGGTGGAGTCTATAATTGCTTTGTGTTTGCTTGCTTTGTGTTATTTTAGAATGAACCTACAACCATCGCGCGTCTAGTGGGACTAGTCGACGCCGTTGTGTCAACATAACGGCGTCAGCTTGGTTTTTTATTTAAATATAAGTAGTCATTCCCCCAAGTGGTTAGCGAACCCACAACTGTTGCGTTCACTCAATATAGTTAACTCAATATACCATAACGAATTTAATGCTTATTTCTCTTCTTTTGTTATAGGCTTTTATTTGCTATAAGTTGGCTAGTTACAAAACTAGAAATGACTGTCATGTTCCTCCAGGGATCCATTTAATACAACTATATGTATCTTAAATAAAATAACACATCAAATGTATCTTCATATTGAGATAATATAGGCTCGACAGTCGTTAACGTAAGATGAACAATGGAAGTCGATTTAAGGTGTCACGCTGAGCTGAGTATCTTAATGGGATATGGAGTGTCTTAACACTAGGTTTTCATGTTGCCTCTGCCTACCCTGCTATGTGCTGGATACAGCGTGAAGTTAGAAATATAAATAATCTTTCAAAGAGAAATAAAACTCATAACCATTGCTTTAAATCACGCAGACAGAAATAACATAGTGTCAAACTTTCCGCGCGAATTCGTTATGTGCCTAGTGACGGAACTCAACACCTCCACAGCGCTGGTAATCCCAATAATCCATTTCCCGAGTGAAGTCAGGCGATGAATCTCGCGGTGGAATCTACTCGTAAATACAATACGAGTATGTATTGCAATACAAAAAAAATATCATATCTTTAACAATAACCCAAAGTTTAATAGAAAACACAGAATGTGTGTCAAGAAGGAGATCAAAGTGATGTCAATTTTTGTTTGCCAGAGAAACGCTTGACGTAAGCACAAGTATGTCTGACTGTTGACTTGACAAGTGTAATGATAAGAGCTTTGAGTTAGATATCATTAGGGGACAAAGAAAAAGTTTCAAAGCTAAGTATTATTCTTTATATTGAATACTTATACTTATTGACGTTTAAGTTTCTGTTTTTTTTTTGTTTTTGAATTATACTTTCTTTGGCTGTTAAATTGGGGGTTTAAGAAGTTGAATATATAATTTACGTAATTATTATTTGTAGCTTTTCTTTTCTTTTTTTATGTAAAGCGTTTACAGTTGGACGTTATTCCACTTCGTCATTTGAAACTATTTGAATAAATATGAATATAATAAATTATTTTTTAACAAAAAGGAAAACCGAGTTCAAACAACGAACTAAAAAGTAAAAAATAATTTTACATAATGTAAAACATACTTTGATTTTGTTAAACAAAAATAATTAAAAAAATATTTTATAATTTTGAAGTCGGTGCTAAGTAAAATAAACAAGCTTAGTAATTCGATATTGTATAATAGTAAAGTTGTTGTAACATTAGGTTGACACCGAATTCATAATTATAAAATATTTTTTTTAATTATTATATTTTTGTTTAACAAAATCAAAGTACGTTTTACATTATGTAATTTTTTTTTTACTTTGTAGTTCGTTGTTTGAAGTCGGTTTTTCTTTTTGTTAAAAATTAATTTATTATTTTTCAATCGGTTTTAGTGCTATATATACAATTTAATTATTATATTTTCTGTTTCTTGTTCTTGCCTCATGTCGCAAGTTAGATATTCTGCCTCAGATTAAACCCTTATTCAAAAGCCGTTAGGAATTCAGCTGATCATCATCATGTTCAAATACTTGACCATAAAGTCTTTATGGAAGGTGGCTTAAATAACCGGATAAGCCTTAAAAATGCACCCGAGTATCCTATATTTGGTCCTAAAAATTTAAGAGTTTCGTTACTTTCTCAAGGTTTCCATTATCAGAACCTAACCAAATTTTTACCAAATTATCCTTAAAGTATATCCTTATTAATAAAAAAAACAATCATCAAAATCGGACAGTGGAATATTGAGTTATTCGTCCATTTGTCGCGCTCATACTTAACATTTACGTGATTTTCTCATGGATATCGTTATTAGATATAGATCAAATTAAAAAAAGACCACACGAGAAGCACTAGCTTTCAAATAAAAAAAGAATCATCAAAATCGGTTCACCCAGTAAAAACTTCAGAGGTAACAAACATAAAAAAAATATACAGTCGAATTGATAACCTCCTTCTTTTTGAAGTCGGTTAAAAATAAATTTACAATGTTGGATTCAGATGGAAAGCGGAGAAAGGAGGATATATTCTTTATATTGCAGGATGAGCAGAGGGGAACTAGTTAAAACACTTCTTTCTCTATACAACGCCCAATTTTGAAGACATTGTCTGTTGAGTGTTGGAACTCAACACCGCGCACTGTCTTGTTACCTGACCGAGAAATTGAAATTTGAGTGGAAATTGCTCGACCCGCAAAACACAACGATTGTGGATAAACCACGATCAGTCGGTCATTGTGCCGCTGCGCCTTCCGGCCTTGATAGATGATGAGATATTTTCAACGATCAGTTATTTTGTATTAAAATAATTGGTTCCTGCACTATTATACTCTATTAGACTACTTCTTACATATGTATGTATAAAGGCACATTTATGGATAAATTTACATCCAGTCATAGAATGGATACTGATGTATACACAAATATTTATCTTAGGAGGGGATTGAACCCATAATAAACTAAGAAAAGCTTTTGGAATGTAGAGATTATGGTCTTGAAGCCCTAGAGGAACGATAGTATTGAAAATAACTTGGCAATATCTATGTATGTCTTTTCTTAATTTATTGATAAAAATATATTTTTGTGTAAAAATCAAACAAAATATAAATACACTCTGTATTATCTTTACGCTTATTTGCTAAATATTAGGATTTTTTAAAAAAAAATAACAAAAATATTCAGTCAATCGTAGCAGCACAGCATCTGAATATAAACATGAAGTTTGCGGGTTTGATTCCTACTCGAGAGAGTGAATTATTTTCATTTCCTTACTCTGGTAAGACAAAGTGCGGTATTGAGTTACGCCAATCATGGTGTCTTGAAAATTGGGCGGAAAGTGAAGTACGGAATGTGGTCACCACCTACCTGACCTGATTATCAGGCGAACCGTATGGAAAATTTGGGACAGAATTGTTTCCTTTAATGTAGACTAGTTATACTCATAAATCGCCAAATTTGGTGGCCGACCATGGTACCTCGTTTCGTAAAATGATGCTCCATCAAATGGCGAAAAATCTCGAGGGCGCCGTTGTGCTGGTCAGCGTCCATATGGGAGATATTTTTGAGGGAGCTCGTGCGTTACCGCAGTCTCCAGGTTAGACTCGTTAGGTTGAACATAGTATAACATCTCATTTTAACTCCAAATTTACTTACAAATAATACTCCTTAAGTTATGAGCAACAACAAATTGAAAAAAATTCACATCTATTGCACTCACTTGTTTAAAATCCACTACCATCTTGGGACTGATAACCCTCAATCAATGTTCCTTACGGAAACGCAAATTGGTTGTGCGTCTGACGTCACTTATCTAACTTACCGTGGGTATAGACTAGACCAAAATTTCAAATCTCCCACATGTAAAATCGTCTATGCCTGTGTATATTGTTTACATAGTGGAGACCAAGAGACAGCTAGGCTTGAACAAAATTAAGTATTCGGCTCAACAAAAGTATCCAGAGCCTAATTAGTATTACTGAGGGCCACGTGTATTCTTGACAGGTTATCCATAGATGATGGGAATTCTGAAGTTTGGACTTTGAGTTTATTTTCTTAATTTTCACAGCGAGACAGTGGAACTCATTGCTGGTGTCTGTTTAAAAAAAAAATAAATTAGCTTCACGCTGTATCCCGCACACATCAGGGTAGGCAGAGGGAACCTAGTGTTAAGACACTCCGTTCCCCACTTTCTGCCGAATTCTGGAGGCATTGCGTGTTGAGTGGCAGAACTCAACGCCGCGCTTAACCTCGACACCAGAGCGAAGAAATGGAAATATAAATTTAAGTAAATATTTCATCTCTTCGAGTGGGGATCGAACCCACAACCAGTCGGGTTTGCAGTCACACC
This sequence comes from Heliconius hermathena, assembly GCA_013403705.1. NCBI lineage: Eukaryota > Metazoa > Arthropoda > Insecta > Lepidoptera > Nymphalidae > Heliconius > Heliconius hermathena. The sequence goes on from JAAIXJ010000424.1 coordinate 81,856, forward strand.
TCGTGCCGCTGCGCCACGACCGGCCTCTGGTGTCTATTTCTTATGTCATATAATATGCGAGTCTTGAATTATAGCGTGAATAGTTATTTTCTATTGAAGCGTGGACCGTAAACCGCATCAATATGACGATGTGGTCAAACGCAAATCTATTTTAGTATAAAAAAAACCAAAATACGAATATAAAGTTAAAACATTTTTCCAATTTTTTTAACCTTCTACACGTTATAAGATTTATTAATTTAATAAATAATGTTTTAATTTATTATAAAAAATACTCCAACTTCTATTCTTACTTAGAATTATCGAACATCAGTAGTATCGACAAATGTACTCGTATATACATATTAAAAAAATATTACAGTTGTGAGTTTGATACTTGTGGTAGTACTCGTATCTGTATGTACAGGAATAAATGGAACTACAGTAAATGGAACTAGAAGGAACAAATAGATTCCAAAACAAGAAACTTTAAACCTATTTTTATTAAGCCCTCTGGTGTCTCCGAAAAATATTCCGTTGGTAACTTCTTAACATAAAAAAAATCCTAAAAATTCTCGTTTTTTAGCTTGTCGAGTGGCGTGAAAATAACTATTCCGTTGCTTTTATCTTCCTTCTTTTTTCTTTTAACATGAATCTCCAAAGAGAATCTCATTTCATAATGAGCTACCTACTTAGTAAATACGGTTCAACAGGCTTAGTTTGAAAAATTGAAATTAATATAATATATAATATGTATATACGAGTACATTTGTCGATACTACTNATGGACCTATCGATACATTACTGAGTAACTTTTTTTCTTCAAATTGAAAAATAATATATTGGATGGCAGATATTAATGCGTTTCGTCCTACCAAAGTAACAAATATTTAAAAATAATCAGTACCTACCTAGTTCAAGGCTGTCGCAACGCAGTGGGACAACAGTTACATTATCAATAGGTTAAATTATCATATTTCAATAAAATTGTTTAACTGCTATTAAAAACAAAGCGCAGTGTTGAGTTCCGCAATGTCTGGATAATTAGGAGAAAAATGATGTACAGAAGTATTCTTACACTAGGTTCACTCAACCTACCCTACTATGTGGGAGAAAACATGAACCTACTACGATTATATATTTTAATCTATATACAGGAGGAATGGAAGCGCCTACGTTCCTTTTACGCGAGCAGCATATAGGATAAAATATTTTAAGCCCATACCTAAAGAAATTAATCAAGATACCTAAATAGTTTAGACGTAGGATTTTTTTTTCATTTCACGATGTTTATCCATACCTGTATTTCATGTGACGCAGTTACGAATAGATGATAAATAATGAAGCCCCTACTACTAGAAAAATACTACTAAGCGTTGCCGATCTGTCGCTTGTCATTCTCAAAAAACATACTAGAATGAGAAAGGGATATCCTTCGTACTATTTTACGTAATTCAACATCGCCCCATTACCTACGACTCGATTTCATAAATGTGGCGTGTGCGGCGTTATCACTTTAATAGTCATTCTTGACAAATGGAGTTTTATTTTATAACGATAATTTTATTATTTATTTTGTCTGAAAAAATCACTTTTTTATTTTTAGAAAAATCTCTTTTTTTAAATTGTATTGGGGTTTTATAGAATAGTTAAAACTATGGTTGCATTTAAAGTGGTGATGAATAAAATACTCTGTATATAAAATATTGTTTACTTAGAAGCTATCTGTAAAAAAATATAACAATAAAGAATTAAACCGCTTTCAAACACCTGTCCACAATTACTAAGCGACTCATATTATATACATATGTGCCTTCCCTCCCTTCATATTTTCAAAACTATAGAACCTTTAATAAAATTCTGACTATTCCTTAAGTTGTCTGGACTAAAACGAAGAAAGATCACATTTAAGTTAAAGTAATGACCTCGATATGATCTTATTTTTCTAGAATATTGTGGATAAACATAATACTTACGAAATAAATCATCATATTTAAAATATTATTTATTTACAACTATATCACATACATATGTGTCAAATTTATAACCTTCATTTTTAGGTCAGTTAACATAAAACTAAAACATTATGCTTATAGCCAAAGAAGAAATCACACTCATGGGAATAATATTCGCTCTGTATCCTGTTATATTTTCTAATCTTCGTATATTTTCCAACATACAACATACACTAGGGTCAAAATATTGTCATCTGTAACGCAATGTCATTAAATGAGGTGGAATATAGAATTTTTAATTTTATTTCATAGTATTTTTAAATTATTTATTTAAATTTATATTTTAATTGCATCGCTCTGGTGAAGTGGCAAGGCGTGACGTTGAGTTTCACAACTCAATACGCAATACCTCCAAAATTTGCCGGAGTGTGGGAAACGGAGGTTAACACTTGGTTCCCTGTGCCTCTCCCGCTAGGAAGCTGATTTAATTTTTTATTTCATTTTTAAATACATTCCTTACATTATGCACAAGAAAAAGATGCATAAGTTTAAATTAGTAGTATAATGCTAAACTTAATTAAATAACTTAAATATTTCATTCATCACGATGGCCTCAGCTTTAAAAATAAATACCTAATAAATAATTAAACATATGATTGATTGAATTATTAAATATATATTTCATGTATCAACCAATAGTTAGGATTGAAGTCGTCGTGGCGTACTGTTTGATTATGAAAGCGACAATTGTGGGTTCGATTTCCACTTATGAACTAACCGACTCGTCACAACCTCAGATAGAGGAAAATAAAAAAAAAATTAATTAATTCCGAATTATTTTCATTCAATTTTCATAAAATTATTTATTACTAATTATTTTCATTTTATCGAGCAAATCAGGCGGCAGAAACTTGATAAGAGATTGTTTTACTCTTTACTTACGCTGCTTATGCGGGATACAACGAAACTACAAATAATAGGTATGTATTAGAGAAAAAAAATCAATAGATACATTTGTTTTATCGAAACTGAAAATCCCAAAATTCATAATTTTATAATTAAATGTAAATCATAACTATAGGTCTACGGGAAGTACAGTATAGGTATTGATTTCAAAAATTTTAAAAATCATTGTATTGGGTTATACTATGATACATTAACAAAGGTCCCAAATATTTTTTTTATATACCTTCCCTGAACGTCAGTTAGAATTTTATTATAAGTATAGATGACATGAGTTTATGTAAAGCTTACTCTAGCTTCACATGAGATTGGTAAATACTTGTTGATAACTTACCTACACCTCTACAAGAAAAAGTTTTCAAATTAAGCTGAAAGCTCTTTTTAAGGAACTGAACTTTATAAGTTTACACGTTTTAACTAACTTTTTAAATTTAAGGATAGTCCAATGCTAAGACACTTTGTTCTATTGTCATTTAGGAAAATAATCATAATTTAGCACATTACTTACCACTCGAGGCCGTCATGGCGCAGTGTTATCGTTTCATCGCTCTGGAAATGCTTCACGGGACACGTAATGCCTGAAGAATAAGGCGGAAAGTGGAGAAGGGAAGTGTTGTTTAATGGGAACGAAGTGTCTTAACACTAGCTCCCCAGTTTCCCTCTTACTCTGTGTGGGATACAGTGTGATGCTGAAAAAAAATATTCACTACACTAAGTAATATTTATAGGGGAAAAATGAACAATGGATTTTATTTATCGTATATATAAAATATATAATAAAAGAATTTGGAATAAAAGGTGAAGATAGAGTCTCAGTCCCAGTCATGGCGCAGGGGCACAAAGTCTGGTTATGGGTTGGATTCCCATTCGAGGAGGTGAAACATTTATTTACATTTATATTTTCATTTGTTCGCTCTGGTATCAAGGCAAAAGCGTGGCTCTGTGTTCCGCCATACAACAAGCAATGCCTCCAGAAGTCGATGGAAAGTGGGAACACTAGGTTCCCTCTGCCTAAGCTGCTGTGTGCGGGATGCAACGTGAAGCTGATTTATTTATAATTAAATGTAAAAGAATAGTAAAACTACTATATAAGAGGGTAAACACGATATCTGGTTTTAAAATGATTAGTTATACAGTTTCTATCGATATAATCTATGAAGCTTATAGTAAGGAAAAATCAATATATTGGCAAAAAAAAACAGCACAGGACAGCAAACATATAATTATTAAAGTCACACTCGTGCGGCGTTGGGTTTCGCCACTGTTTGGATTTATGCATAAATGGAGATTGGAGTGATCAGACACTGGTTTCCCTTTGTCGGATAGACAGAGGTGCTGGATGCGAGATATATTTGTAGCTAAGTGTATATGTATAATTAAACATAATGTGAATTTATCCTGGGGTAGCGGTATAGCCTTTAACTACAAATGCAATGGTTGTAGGTTCGGTTCCCACAAGAGAATATCAAGTATTTTTATATCATCATATTAGCAACAAAAAAAAATGGGAAACGCTACGCAATACAAAAGCTAAAATAATATGGCACGTCTGTTTTATTATGTCAATTAGAAAATACCTTTCCTTCTGTCCATTTATATTAAAATTATATAGCGCGTTGTGTGGACGCGGACAAAAACTTTAGCTTGACTAGAAGATTATAGAATGATTACGAGAGAGCTCTTTCAATTATAATGAGACGACTATTTTTCCTAGCGGTAGGTACAATATTAAATTTTCGCAAGAATATTATCCACCTACGTTTTTTTCCTTATATTATATACTTTTGTATTTATTCGTATAACTTAACTTAGCTTAACTTACGAGTAGCTTCACACTATAACCATAGAGGGGTAGTGAGAGTGTAGGGAGCGCCAAACTCTACGTTCTCTACACACTTCTTTCGCCTCATCCACTGTCCACAACCTTCATACACGCCCGCCGTCGAGTCCTCATGCTTTCTACGTGGCCTTCCTCTAGTATCTTTGATACTGTGTTTTTGAAAGTCAGTCGAGGTCTTCACCAACCTCCCTTCCGCCAAGTGGGAATCGAACCTACAACCGTCGCGTTCACAGTCAGATGCTGTCACAATGCAACACGACGGGATTTTATAACATAATTTGATATAATTATTGTCCTACGTAATAAAACCCTAAAACATAAGACCTGCCCAGACTTAAAAAAGTATAAGGCAATGCGAAGAGAAAAATAAAGGATTTAAAAAAAATCTTACCTTATCATACTCAAAATCACATTTTAAATAGAGCATAAACACAGTACTTTACTTCTCCTCTCTTCCGTACTGCTATCTTGAACGCCAATTTGGCTTTACATATTTTTTTGTCGTTCGCCCCCAGTCGATATGTCGTAAATTTGTAATCCCAACAAATTGCTTGCCGGCCACAATGTACGAGGCCGGACACCACTGGTTTCGCACTTCGTTTGCTTTATATAGTAGGCTAGTAAACTCCCTGTTTTGATTGGAAAGGAAAAAAGTGAGTGTTCTTTAGGGTACTTTAAAGGAAAAAATAGAAGTTTAATATGATCAATTTGTCATCCGTCTCTTTATATGTGTGTATAAGATGAACGGGTTTATCTCAAAATTGCTAAGAAGTATTAAATTGAAATTAATATCAAATATCTAAGTCTGCCGTCTCTAGGAGCATAAAAAAATAAGCTTCCGACAAAATGAGTGTATCTGCTCGCAAACTTAAGTTTATCTACTAACTCACTTTTCCGTTAACGAACAATTATGAAATTGGTACGGAATTTTAAGTAGACGAGATTGGATCGCATTTGATCAGACTTAACATTTTTTAAAGAAGTTTCATTTGTGTCGTTGCTCTGAACGTTTCTTAAAATGGCTTATGGCAAAGTGCGGAGATTTTAAGCCTATGAATTTTTATGCTTAAAAACTTTTTATTATTAACTAGTATACTACGATTATATCTATAGGTACCAATTTTTTATCTGTTAGCCTATATTCGCGTGAATGTGTTTATTCTGTCAGTTTTTTAGTTTTACACTGTATCTCGCAATTAGCGGAGTAGGCAGCAGGAATGTAGTGCTTAAGGCACACCGTTCTTCACTTACTGCCTAATTTTCCATACATAACTGATAAGTGCCGTATCTCATAGCCGCGTTTTGTTTTGTTACCAGTGCAAAGGAATAAAACGTCACGAGAATCGAGCACACAACTATCGGGTTTACAGGCAGACAATGAACATTTTGTTACATATTACATACATATATTAAATTTAAGATATATTCCGACTTTTACTTAAACTAATTAAGGCAGAATAAAAGAAAAACGACGACCAAATACGAAAACAAAACAAAAATACAAGCAATTTTACAAAACTAAAACACGATAAGTCACAAGTTATGATATCGATTGCTAATGGAAACTCAGCGAAAAGTAATATCACTTGACATTTCAGTCTCCATAGAGTTTGGGAATAATTTTCTCAAAGTGGAATAAAAAGTTATGAAGCATATTTTAAGCCTCAATTGATTTGTTTTATACGTTAAATTGAATTTTGTGGTAAGCATTTCTTTTTCTTAATATTTTGGGGTTCGAGAATCGGAGAATATAGATTATAGTATAGTTTTGTTTGATGTTTTGCCTGAATGCTTTATGGATTTAGTGTATTGTGATAGTAAATATTATTGTATATTTACTGTATTGATATTTAATTAAACAATACATATAAGTAAAATCGTAATGTTTGTCAAGTCTATATATAGCCATTTACACGATACTAAAACACAAACAAAAATAATGTCTGTCTGTTTATCCGGGTTAATCTCCGGAACAGCTGAATTGATTTTTATGAGACTTTTTTCTACTGAAAGGCTGTGGTGCCGGGAATTTCCTGGGATCGAAATTAACCGCTAGTACCAAATTTCAATTTCAGACTACTTTTGAAAAGTGATTGATTAGTTATTCTATCCAAAATCATATTCATAGTTTTGTAAACCACGGCGGACACATTTTTTGCTTATTTGAAAGCCACTTTTTGTCTACGACATCGTCAAATAATAATTATGAATCAAATATTATACTTAAAACAAGCCAAGCTGGGCCACGATTAAAATATAATAAAGACATTTAAATTCACCCTTCATTAAAATTTTATAACTTAAACAAAGCACATTTTACACTAATAAAACATAGTGATTCACTTCAAAAATTTACTTTTCCACATAAAATTTGGACGAACTGACGACCTAATCATAATTTATTATTAAAACTTCGTTCGAACTTTAAAATTTAATTATCAGCGAGAATCGGGAAAATGTTAGCAATTTCTTAACGAAGTAGCAGAACCGAGGATTAGGGACTTTATACTATTTTATTTCATAGCGGATACTTTTGTGTTTAAGTTGTTACGTTGATAAATGAAATTATTGATGGATTTGATTTTTCTAGCGTTACATTTCTGTAAAATATGAAATACCGTTGTTACTGCCCCCGTAAGAATTTCGAAGAATCCTCTCTTAGTGTTCCCATTCACTTCTCGAGGAACCAATTTCTTGAATTTAATCATTTTACGCTGCATAATTGTGTCTGTGAGTTATCGGTCACGCAGTTAGTAACGGAAGAGAATACAATATAGTATTATACAATAATTTAAATACAATATATTATTATATGTATAATATGCAGGTGACCAAATTGTTTACTTGCTATGTCTGTTCCTGGAGTTGATATATATATATATATATATATATATATATATATATATATATATATATATATATATATATATATATATATATATATATATATATATATATATATATATATATATATATATATATATATATATATATATATATATATATATATATATATATATATATATATATATATATATATATATATATATATATATATATATATATATATATATATATATATATATATATATATATATATATATATATATATATATATATATATATATATATATATATATATATATATATATATATATATATATATATATATATATATATATATATATATATATATATATATATATATATATATATATATATATATATATATATATATATATATATATATATATATATATATATATATATATATATATATATATATATATATATATATATATATATATATATATATATATATATATATATATATATATATATATATATATATATATATATATATATATATATATATATATATATATATATATATATATATATATATATATATATATATATATATATATATATATATATATATATATATATATATATATATATATATATATATATATATATATATATATATATATATATATATATATATATATATATATATATATATATATATATATATATATATATATATATATATATATATATATATATATATATATATATATATATATATATATATATATATATATATATATATATATATATATATATATATATATATATATATATATATATATATATATATATATATATATATATATATATATATATATATATATATATATATATATATATATATATATATATATATATATATATATATATATATATATATATATATATATATATATATATATATATATATATATATATNGAAAATAAATATGTAGTTGACACTGTAGTAAACACTATTCTACTATAATTTGAGGTTACATATAGTACTACTTTGGTGATTCGTTACCGTACGAAATTCCATGCACAGAGTGCCGCAACGCCATCTTTCAAAAAACAGCAGCAACTTATTCAAGGTCCTAATATAAAAAAATAAATAAATCATCTTCACGCTGTATTCTGCATACAGCAGGGTAGATAGAGTAAATGAAAATATTAATAATTAATAATTTATTCCCTCGAGTGGTGATCGAACCCACAAGCGTCTTGTTACAGTCACAGCCTTGTACCCATGCGCCACGACGGCCTCAAATATATAAGATAAGCAGGTATATATATATATAATATAGCTAACAAACTAATTATATAAAGGAGACTTATTGAAGCGATAAAGCGAGTCCGGGTCGATGAGACTATAATAAACTCAAAGATTTTTTTCATACAATCGATTTCTATGAAAAACAAGGACAAGGTTGTTGGAAACTGTGGTTTATTAAATGCTTTATTTTTTTCTTTATTTAGAAAACAGAAAGCACTATGTATGAAGATATACTTAAGAAATATTTTAATTGTTCCCTCGATTTGGTAAAATAAAACGCAGTGTTAGGCTCTCTTTTATTAAGTTCTCTCTAATGATATATGTAAATACAATATATCTTTACACATCTATACTGACGGTTATTATGGAGTATGTTGTGTCGCAGGGGCGCAGCGTATAGTATATTATAAATGTAGTACGTAAACGCGAAGTTTGTGGATCCAGTTCCTTCTTAGGGGGCTAAAATTGGGAAGAAAATGGGAAACGTCGTGTCACAATACTAAGTTCCCTTTAACTACCCTGCTATATGCGTGATATAGCGTGAAGCAATTCTTTTGTTGTCATATTTTTTTAAAATATATTGTTTAATTATTTGTCAATTATGTAGGTAAGAAAAGCAAAGGTATATAATATGAATGAAGACACAAATACTCTTAACAAGATTATTTACAAATGAAACGTCACAGCGTAACACGAAGATTTCTGTGAAGAAATGTTTATTATGTTACTGTCGCTTTCAAGATTTTTAGGCAAAATGTTTGAAAATTACAACGTTTTATCCTGCACTTAATAGGGTAGACAGAGGGAACCTAGGAACTTAGTGCTAAGATATTCCGTTCCCATTAAGATACGAGTACATACGTTCCCCTAATACCTAATTCTCGACTCAACTGAGGTCTCCCCTACCTGTCTTACCACCTTATGATTATATGTAAAATAATTTTATTTCCCCATTCTAGTAGTTGAGTATAAGTCACTTGGCATATAATGTATTTTTATGTAATTTTCGGTGATTAGTGGTGTGTGGTGTGTTTGTATGAAACTTTTTGAACAACTAAATTTCATATATTTGGTGAAATAAATTTCATAGTATGGTGAGGTAAATAAATAGTAAAGAATGGACTTTAATCGTTTATAATGACAATATAATCGGAAACTGGTCGTAACCCGCAACTTTTATGTCCCCTCCTCTTAGTGCTCGCCCACACTTACTACCCTACCTACATTCCTATTTTCATTATTATAAATCCAGTAGTATCCTCTGCATTGCTTATCAGTCATTCAGTAGCGGAAGAAATTTTTAATATAGATATATAATAGATTACTTTTACGGATAATTTTGTAAAAAAAAATTAAGTCGGTCAAAAGAAAGCTTGAGTCTCCATCAATATTTAAAATATTATTAAAAATACATCCTTATAGGTAAAATTTACAATTCGATTTACCCTTCTCTAATATTAGTGATTATATTTATTTCTGCCAACCAAAAAGCAATCTTTGGAATATCAAAATAAAGTTCAAAATCATATGTACTTATCATCTAAATTACTTTAATTCAGCTATTCGGTTAATCCCCAGAGCCTTGCTCTTTCCCGAAATCGCTTGGATGTGATTCTCAACTTTTATCTCCACTTTTATTTCTAGTTTCTTCACTATATTATAATAGATAAAGAGGTTTATTACATTCTTTTTTGGAATTCCACTGAACTGGGAGTATTTCAAACCTACATATCATGATATTTTTTATATGTTCATATAAATAAAAACGGTCGGTAACTAAATTATTCTAACACTCTAATTCTAGTCTATGTATGAGTTCCGTTCTTCAAAACAGAATATGTTGAAAATTATTAGTATTACTTATTATCTCATACAGTTTTAACCATTCATCTCATAAAATTTTAAATATTTAATTTTTGTGTACCAAAACACATGTACTGTATTATTCATCGTTCACTTTATGCCTTTATTTTACAACTAGAATAACAATACTTGGTTTTTTGGAGCCATTAACAGTGGTAACAACGCGCCCTGTCACATTCATTCGCCATTTTTATGAGTGTATGTAATTTAAATATCGTATAGTGTATTAAAAACAAAAAATACTTTTGTTTTAATAGAAAAAATTATAATTGTTTGCCTTCAGAGAATAGTCTCTTGACGCCGCTTGGTTAGCGTAACCCAACACGGCGTTTTGTTTCATTATACTATAGAGCTATTAATATCGTAAATAAAACAGAGCAGAACAAGGCAGAAGAAAACTAGTATTAGATACTCCGGTACCCTCATTTTTATATATTTTTTGAAGCATTTCGAGTAGCGGAAGTCAACGTCAAGCTTTGTCTACCATAGCGGGGAACTGAAAGTTATTGTAATATTACCCCCGAATATAGTTAAGGTTGAACTGACCGAATATTGCCTATTTTGAACATAATTTAGTATTTACCTCAAAAGGGGGAAGACGCTTACAACAACAATATGTAAAGTAACGTATGCCTTCACCTACCCATGATAATTTATATACTAGAGGCATGGTCGCTTTGAACTAATAATGGTCAACACCAAATATTAATTTTGTTATATTGTGTATTTTTAATGTTTTAAATGTCTCGTTTTTTTGAACATTTTGGAGATTAATGTCTCTATATATATTTTGCTTGTAGTTATGTATCAGAGGGAATCTTGCGCTGCTGACTTAACTGCTGCGCTTCATCCACTTAACATACAATATTTTTAAAATTTTACAATAGGTTCCCTCTGCTTACCATGCTATAAGCGTAAAATAAAAAAAAACAGCTTTTAAAAAAATATTAATGAGTACGTATAAAATACGTAATAAAATATTTAAAATATATCAACATAATAGTTGTACTCAATTGAGTACTATTGAGTACAACTATTATGTTGATATATTTTAAATATTTTATTTGATATGTTTTAGAATTTTTACATCTATATTGTTAACCACTAGGACCAGGTCAATTGATTTCATATTATGCGGATATAATAATTTAAGGGCTGACCATAACCTCTTTAATTGGCTGACCATTTAAATGGTGACCTTTTGTAATTTGGAAAATAAACTTCAACGCGTTTCGGTAAATTATATTTAAATGAATTTCTTCTTTCTTTTGTGTTTTTCTTCATAGTTCGTCATTTGTAAATATGTTTCTTTTTTAATTGTATCACTACTGAATCGGCGGAACTATTAACGATTTGCACATTTTCTTACTGGCGGAAGGTTCTGCCTTACTTTGTATATATTATCTAAGCCTGATATGTGTTCCGCCACTCAACACGAAATGTGTCGAAAAGTAGTCGGAAAAGGGGAACAAACTGTCCTAACACTACTGTTAAGACACTTTTCTCTCACGGTTCTTTCTGCTTACTCTATTACAAAATTTTGAATAAATCTTTGATTAAGAATTACACGTACAATAATCGTTGTCACTTATCAGTTACTAGTCTTTACTTATAAATCAAAATTAAATTAAATCGGCTTCACGCTGTATCCTGCACACAGCAGGGTAGGCAGAGGGAACCTAGTGTTAAGACAATCCGTTCCCCAATTTTCGCCGAGTTCTAAAGGCATTGCGTGTTGAGTGGCGGAACTCAACGCCGCGCCTTGCCTCGACACCAGAGCGAAGAAATGAAAATATAAATGTAAAAAATATTCCATTTCCTCGAGTGAGGATCGAACCCACAACCAGCTGATTTTACAGTTATACTTTGTGCCCCTGGGCCACGTTTGGCCTTTTATAACTAACTAAATTATCATAAAATCAAGTAGAATCGATTGCAATCATCTATAAACAAAATCTTGTATGTGATATTACAAATCAGCACACAAGAGCGTGCGTCCGCATACATCCTCATACATTCCCAAAGCCTATGGAGTTGTTCAAGCGTTACACTCGTCCAGCCATCTCACGTCTCTTGGTGCTCTTGTTCGTACAAAGTGCGGAATTTACACTCAATTTTAGGTATAAATGTACGTAGTGTTTGAGATGGAGCTGGATTGTGATATGTTTATCTACTACTGGCGACCCAAACGCGGCCGCTTATATTATACTTATTAGTTTATTATAGCTAAATTAAAAAAAATATACACAAACTGTTGTCTATATATTATTCGGATTTTTAAGTTACATTTCTGTAAAATTTAGTTTAAATCCTACTGCAACTCTTAGTGTCTGTAATACATTGGTTTGTAAACAAAAATGTAAAAAAAAACTACGTTAACCAATCAAATCAACTTTAATAACCAAAGAGCAAAAAAATTACTTTTTTTTCGAATGGACTTTATTGCTGTTGACCTGGACTGGTCTTGACAGCGTCACCGGGCTGGAAAGAACAGCGAAGGGAACGTCCAGGAATGAACCGGGGACCTATCGTTCGAAAAAAATCACTTAATAGACTTTTTATTTAGAATACCTCTTATGCAAACTTTACTAATACTTTAATATGAATACATAAAAAAGTCAAAAATCAAATCAGGTTCACACTGTACCCCGCATGCAACAGGGTAGGCAGAGGGAATCTAGTGTTAAGAGACTGTGCTCCCCGCTTTCCGCCGAATTTTGGAGGCATTGCGCTTTGAGTAGCGGAACTCAACGCGGACTTTTTGCGTGGACAACAGAGCGAAGAAATGGAAATATAAATTTAAACAAATATTTCATTTCCTCGAGTGGAAATCTAACCCTCAACCAGTCGCGTTTACAGTCACCACTTATTATTAGTATGTGCTACCTACTTGATAGCTATGAAGTAGGTGCCAAGATCTAAACAAAATTTAAGTTGAGCGGCAAATGTGACAGGCAGAGTAGCTTCAGTCATACTAACTAATCTTTGACTTAAGGTTCCCATTGAAATTGCAAATAAGAATATAATAATTTCATTACAGTAATTTTGTTTATAATATTAAGTTTCATTTTGTTCATAGCTTGGCAACCATTTCAAATATATCACTATTAATAGATGTTCTAAATTGAAATTTTATTAAGATATTTTTGCTTATTAACACTGTATCCCGCATTTGGCAGGATGGGCAGAGGGAACCTAGTTAAGACATTCCGTTCCTCTCTTTCCGCCCAATTTTCTAAACATTCCTTGTCGTATGATGGAACTCAACACCGCACTTCGTCTTGTTACCAGACTGAAAAAATGCAAATAATTCATTCCATCGACTGAAAATTGAATCCTCAAATGTCATATTTATATTTTAAATGGAATAGTTGCGAAATTCAAAGTTCTTATTTATCACATTTACAGTCATTTTTCTGTAATTGTAAGTCAAAGCGTAGTGTTAATGTCCGTCACTCAATACACCTTGGAGAGCGGAGAACGAAGTATATTGACACTAGTCTCTCCATTTATACCTTGCCATACGGTAAAATGAATAAATATTTTACCTTTATAATCTAACTGAATGGTAAAGCAGACGTATAAACGTAGTAGGCGATAAATTTACTTTTTCAATGGAGAGTTCAACATCCTTTAAGTGGTAACAATCCTATTTGTATAAATGAATCGATAGAACAAACTTGCAATTAAAAATATAATTTTGGCGAAAAATTTGGTAAAGCGATTAAATAAATAACGTAAATTCGTATAGTAGTAGATATCTGTTGACTTAACTGTTAAATTAAAACTGCTAGTACCACTAAGTATATATAGTATGGAGGTTTTGATCCTTATATAAAGCAAAATATGTTTTTTTTATACTGAATGGTCTTTGAAGTATTTTTATCCGATTTCAAAAACTATCCTTTGCCATGTGTTTTTGTAATACTGTTTTTTTATTATTTATTTAGGCTTTCAAGCACTTATTTGTCTGTAAATTTTCCGAAAACTGAAAAGTAATAAAAAAAGCATTTCTAAATGGGACATATAAAGATATAGAAATGTATAATTAATAAGTATTTGAAACCGTATTAGATTTTCTTTATGCAGTTAATAAACCGCCGAAATTTCGGCGATTAATGGAATTTGATTTTAATTAATTTCCCTAATGAGAATTGAACCCTCAACCGTTGTTTACACATTGATTGAAGTAAACACATTCCAAGATTACATACATTACATTAACTTCACGCTGTATCCCACTCTCCGCCGACTTCTGCGACGACCGAGGAAATGAAAATATTAAATATTTCATTTATATTTATAATAGAACCCACAACCTGGCGCATTTACAGTCGCTTGTCCCTGCGCAACGGCTGGCCTCTAATATTTAAACTAAATATAAAACTAATTAATTTAATAATTTCAGCTTACTGTTAAAGTAAATTGGTCAATCACAGTTTTCTATATAATAATAGCTACAAAGTTCCGAAGTTTGAACAATATTATTTAACCTGTAGTTCAATTTGTTATTAAAGACTTTAATATCGGGCTTTTATGCTTCGGAAAATACATCGAATACACATGTACTTCGTGGAATAATAAAGTCAGTGTTGTTAGTACAAAAATTTTTATTTTACTATAAAATATAAGTTTTATAATTATAATACAATTATAAGCTACTACTTTTCACGCGCGGCTTTGTAACCGTTTTTATATATGTAGATAACTAAGAGCTGTGTATGACAAATAGCTCGATCGAGATTAGGGTCTATAATCAAACAAACTTTAGTTTTCTATTATTAGTGTATTATAGATTAAATTTTATGATATCATCGTGGTCTAGTGGTCAATGTTTGACATTCTACACGACGGTTGTGGATTCTATCCCCACTCGGTAGAATTATTTTATATTTTTTTCATTACTCTGGTCTGTCAAGTCAAAGCGTGGCGTTAACACTAGACTTTTCTGCTTTTCTGTAAGGGAGAAGCGAAAAATTACAAAAAACCTTAAAGTATCGCCCACGTGTTACCGTATCAGTTTCATCATTAAAGGTCAATGGAAAAGTGACTTATAAACAAGTTGACAAGCTTAAGTATGTAGGCGTATGCACTCATTTTGTACGGAATGAACTGCAAATTTTGGTCTTATGATTTTTAATGATATATCTATTAATTAGCATTTTTTGGGTTGTAACCGCCTGTGTCTTTGATGGCGGTAACATAAAAGCTTAATTTTTCTATGCTCCAAAGGACCTTACACCTGATATATTGATGATACTATAAAATAGATGAGCAAAGTTATTTATTACTAAAACACATATTTTGTTTAGAACATCTATACTAATATTATAAAAGCGCTAACTACTGGGTCGAAAAAAAAAACGTTTTGACATAGTATTTATCGATAATCTATATCGATATTTTTTGTAACCTTGTTATCTCCTGAACTTAGAATGTCTCATACAGAATTCTTAGACATTTCCATATATCCACGGAGACAAAGACGCAAGTTAAAACTAGTGTACGTACGTCGTATATGTTTCTTAGTGCATGATTAAATTTAAGCTACTCGTCTCTAAACGAATAACAAATTGTATCTAACGTGCAGCTGCATTTCATTTTTAATGAAATCTCCTTCTTAAGCTCCAGATGTGAAATTCTAATAGTTAAATTGAGTTTCGGAATGACGTAAAAATAAATATTCTACATGTTTTTTTTAGGTACGAAATTTAAAAGCAGAGTAGGAAGAGGGAAACTAGTCTTAATACACTCCGTTCCTAGCCTGTCTCTTTATCTCAGAGACATGGATTACAGGCGTAACTCAACATTTGGCTTGTTATTAGACCGAAGAAATAAAAATAATTAAGAAAGAACGAAGATACTACGTTCAAATTTGCCGTAAATAAAATCATTGTAGTTATAGATAATACTGCTAAGTATTGTTTTTCCTGGCGCATTTTCACAGTGTCTGACTGTAGACTGTACTATAGGGAACCTGGAAACCTAGTGTTAAGACACTCCGTTCCCATTGAGACGCTTCCGTACCTCACTCTCCGCCGATTTCTCAAGGTATTGCATGTTGAGTGACGGAAATCAACGCCACGCTTTACCTTGTTACCAAAGCCAGAAAATGAAAATGTTAAATATGTCATTTCCGATTGGATTTTGAACCCACAACCGCCGCCATTACAGTTGCACGCCTATGACGCCATCATGGCGCAGCGTGGCGGCATCATATGAATATATTTTAATTATAATATTTTCATCGCTTTAAGGACAAAGGATGGCGTTGAGTTTCATTCTATACTTAATATTGACCAAACTTGACTTCAATTAATAGTTAAACGAGTAAAGCAGTATAACGTAAACACAGTGAACCAATTCTCTGACTTTTATCTAGACAAAAATATTCCCATCCAATATCGTATTTTGCTTATTACTTAAAGTATATTTGGTATTTCTATTAACGAAAATTATTATTAAAGTTGCGAATATTTCACTTTAGAGAAGGTTGGTTTTATTCTAATTGTAACGAGAATAGCACAAAATTCTTATAATTTGTTGGACTTAGACGACTTTTGCCTTAATTCGATGGACATTTTATGTCTAGTAACTAATTTTAGGGTCGTTTTAATTCGAAGTTTGCGATTTTGGGATCAAAATATACGACACTTTCCATTTGCTCTGGAAATATAAATAGTTTTGTCGAATCCTAAACAATTTAAATTAATTTTAATTAAACATTTAACAAATTTTTACTGTATTGCACATTTCACAGCCCCTCAACACGCAATATCTCAAGAATTTGGCAGAAATTAGAGAACGAAAATGAGAACGGAGTGTCTTAGCACTAGATTCTCAGGTTCCTACCTAGCCTACACAGATAAGTGTGTGATACAACGTTAAGGTAAAGATAAGATAATATATAGCTTTTTTTTTAATTTCTTCGCTCTGTTTACATTTCAAAGCGCTGTGTTGATTTTCACTACCCACTGTGTACGTAATGTGGAGTGGCGTAACACTAGGTACAGCGTGACGCTAAAAAACATTACAAAAATATTTACGTGGGGAACGAACTCACAACCATAGTGTATACAGCAAGACTCTACTTAACTGGGCTACGATTATATCATTTGACATGTCACATGTTAAATTAAAACATTTAAGTACGAATGCAGGCATATTGAAATGTAAACATTGTTAACAGAATGATTTTAACAGCTAAATGTTGTAGCATATGTTCCACTGTAATTTATGATAAGAATTTGGCGTAAGTAATTTTTTTTTAGTACACCTGAACTTTTTTGGTGTACAAAAATAAAAATATGTAACACCACAACATTGAGAGAAATGTATATAAATCAGTACAGAATGCAGCCGTATCGCTAGATGAGCGATTTTGAAATAATTGCAATCTCTGAAAATTATAAATCTGTACGTATTAGGTAAGCGAAAAAGTCGCGGGATCAATCCCCAATTGGCGGATTGGTTAGATAGTTATATTTTAAAATAAAATAAGACGGCGTTGAGTCCCGCCAATGTGAAACGTCTTGGAAAACGGTAAGTGGAGCTTTCTCTCCTCAACGAAATGTCTTAAGATACTCCATGGAGTGTCTTAACATTATATTCTCCTCCATTAATTAAATTTGTTATTATTATATATGAAAATATTTTAATTATCGAACTTTCACATCGGATTGATTAAATTGCCATTTTTTGTATCCACCGTAATTAAATTGGAATCTCTTCGGAGCTCCGCTTATGTCGTTAATCCTGCATTGTGAAAATTAACTTTGTTAAGCTTGAGATGTTTTTTTCCCCCATTGATTTAATTTATTTAGGCTTCAGGCTGACTATACTCGTAATGCTTGGCTTGAGTTGAATATAATAATTTGTAGAAATTTGCATTTTAAATACGTTCTATCTCGTTTTAAAACCAAGGGCAAGGGCAATTTTTGGCGCAAGGACACAAGCGTGCGGCTGTAAGCGCGGCAGGTTGTACGTTCCATTCCCACTCGAGGGAATGAAATATTTAATATTTTAATTTCCTCGCTTTGGTGTTGAGGTAAAGCGCGACATTTAGTTCCTCCAGTCAACACACAACGGCTCCGGATTTCGGCGGAAAGTGAGATACGGAAGTGTTTTAACATTAGGTTGCCAGGTTTCCTCTGCCTAGCCTGCTATGTGCGGAATACAACATGAATCTTTGAAATATTATCTCGTTTTTTAATGCAAAGTAAGGTAGGCAAGCATTCCATTGTAAGTTTTTAGAGTTCAAAATCTAAATATTCTGTTGACTGGGGCCGGGGATTATATTATGTATCACATTAGACAGTATTCATAATTATTTTCGCTTAACCACGCGGGCGAAGCCGCTGGTAAAAGTTAGTTTAAATATTATGACCATTCTCCTCAAACCAAGATCAACACGCACAATCACCGCACTTACAACAAATTAAAATGTTCTTTTCTCAGAGTGGGAATGGACCCCCACAAAGAACGCGCGCCGTATAATATTAACACAGTATACGAAATGTATTTTACAATTTATACTCTAAATTTCAATGGCAACAGTGACGAGAGTGGAAAATGTGAAAACGTTTTGCTGATGCAAATGCTTATGAATATTTTAATGAGATAAGACCGTCCTGGGAGATATGGAGTCAATGTGTTATAGAAACTAAATTAACGCAAGTATATATAAGGTTATGGTTTGTTTTTAAGTTATTTTTAATTATAATATGTGCATATATTTTTGAAGTGTAACTTTTAATCATTTAAACTTAGCGAGATTTGAACCCGCGGTTCTTGGATACTGTCCAAGCAAGATCAATCAAATCATCATACAAATTTCCGCTACCTATATGCTAACAACATCCTGTAAGCTAACAACAACTCAAATTCAATTTTTTTATAGGTATTGTAAAAAGTATTTTACATTTCTAACCTAACTTTGAAAAAGTCTCAATAATTTAATGTATAGAATTATTGCTTGGTAGAGGTAATTTCTAAAAACCTCCGCACAGAGATGCCAACGTCATAAATACATTAAAACAAGCATATAAGAATTTAGACGTAGCTGGAGGAGAACGTATTAAGCTTAGAGGTCAGAACGCTTGGACAGTTTCCAAGAGGTGCGGATTCCTATCCCGCTATGTTTGAATTTTTATACGTTTTCCAAAAAGTATTTTTGTTTCCTAAGTATGAAATAACACTTTATAAATGTAAAAATAACGTATAAGAATATAGACGAATATAGCTTCATGAGTACTTATGACTTAGTCGTCAAAGCGCTTGGACGGTTTCCAAGAGGCACGAGGTTAAATCACGCTGCATTAATTTTTTTATATGTTTTCATAAAAAGTACTTTTGTACATACATATTATTGTTAAATATTAACATTAATTTAATTTTGTTAAATGTATAATTTATAAAAAAATAAATCGTTAAAATGAGAGTTTGAAGTTTGATATCGATACCGTCCGGCTCGTGTCGTGTGACAAAGGGTGTAATCAAATTTGTTAATTGGTTAATTCGTTGGAAACGGGTAGGTAGATACTATGTTTTATATACATACTATTTATTTATTTATATATACTTTATTTTGCACCACAAATAAAAATACAAGCAAAGTTACAACTTAGATCTAGTAAATGCACATAATATTTCGTGTAGTACAAAAGGCGGTCTTATCGCTAATTAGCGATTTCTTCAGACAAACTAGAGGTTAGGAGATATAAAATTAAAAATATATAGTGGGTAGTGCAAATAAACATTCATACATAAATAATATTTTATCATAATACACAAATTTAATACACAAATGTTTATAAAATAGTACAATACATAAATCAAAAAAAAAAGTCAGCTTCACGCTGTATCCCGCATACAGCAGGGTAAGCAGAGGGAACCGAGTGTTAAGACACCCCGTTCCCCACTTTCTGCCGAATTCTGGAGGCATTGCGTGTTGAGTGGCAGAACTCAGCGCCGCGCTTGTCCTCGACACCAGAGCGAAGAAATGGAAATATAAATACTATAATACTTTTTTCATGTGTTTGTAGAAAATAAAGCTTATGTTTACGTCCTCAACACTTTAAGTGCTATTGTAATTTTTCAATCTAAAGATAGATTCGAGAAAAGATTCCCTACGACCCCTCGTAGGGGCTAGTGATAATGCAGGACCGTCGTAAAACTGATAGGTGACTGTAATTCATTTTGGAAAGCATAAAAAACTCGAGTCACAACTATAAAATGTAAAGTCAATGTAAGTATATTTTCTATACTTACATTGACTTTACATTTTATAGCTGTAATCTAATCTTGGGAGTATTTATCTAATATTGTAAAGTGGAGGTCAGATAAAATATTTATTGCTTCGAAATTTTTTGAAGATAGATAAAATATAGGGATGGAATTTTTATCTGTACTGTTATGGGTTCGATCACCGTTCGAGAAAAATAATTATTTGCATTCTCTCACTCTTGCTTGAAGACAATAAACGACGTTGGGTTCAGCCAACCGAAAATTGGGGCGTAAAAATTAAGAATTTTAACTAAGAGGCGCAGGTTTTAATCCCGTTATAATTTTAAAATACTATACGTTTTCTAATATGTATTACTATTATTTCTTAATTATAAAGCAGTTATGCGACGTATCATAAAAATGAATAATATTTCATATTTTAACTTTTTTTACTATAGCGCAGGCCATTACAGCAAGACGACCGTCCCCAAACGTGAAGAACTAATTTATTCCCATTACATTTCGCAGTGAACTAGCTTAAACTTTTCACACTGTCTCTACTTCCCACTTTAGACTTTTATTTTTTTTCTCGAGTTTAAATCAAACCATGTATCTAGTTGGTTATTTTGTTGAGACCGTCGTGGCGCAGGGACATAAGTGT
Source organism: Heliconius hermathena (assembly GCA_013403705.1). NCBI lineage: Eukaryota > Metazoa > Arthropoda > Insecta > Lepidoptera > Nymphalidae > Heliconius > Heliconius hermathena. Next base: position 103,470 of record JAAIXJ010000424.1, read on the forward strand.
GCAACTGTAAACGCGATGGTTGCGGGTTCGATTTCCACGCGGGAAATGAAATATTTTATATTGTCATTTTCTTGCTAAAGTAACAAGGCAAAGCGCGGCAAAATTACTTCTAAAATACAAATATCTTCCGATTATTTGGCCCGCCTTCAATATTAGTTATCATAGTAGCTGTTATAGCAACGAACTTAATATTATTATAGAGATTGCCCTGTTATAATATATAGTTCTTGCTAACGAACGACGGTGCTAACCGTATACGGTTAATTTTAGTAAACGAGTAAATAATAAACAGCATATATGACTAGCTTCACGCTGTAAACCATATATAGCTACGCAGTGGGAACTCAATGTTAAATTACTCCGTTTCCTACACACTGCCCAATTTTTTATACAATACGTATGGAGTGGCGGAACTCAATGCCGTCCTTGTTTCTAGATCCGGAAAATGAACTATCGAACCTACAACCGTTGAGAGTTACAGACACTGTGCTGCTGCGGTTGCCGCTATAGTTACATAGTTTATATATTTTTTTCTTCTAAACTACGCAACGGATTTTGACGCTGTTTGTACCATTATGTATGGTATATCACAAGGAAGGTTTATATATAGTTTATTATATGTACATTCTTGTGTAATTGACGATAAATATATATAAAGTCCTACCCGTTGAGAGATTTCTGTGCATGCGCTGCTTTAATAGTTAGCACTACATGAAAATAATGTACGGAAGTATTGATCCTCTTAATAAGATCTACAAAAAAATCAGCGATAGCATATTCGTATCTTTTAAGGATAATGTTTATTAATTTGAATATATTTTTTTATTGCGTGGAATGTTTGTCCATAATGGTATCAATCCTTATCCTTTTAAATATTTTATTAATTTTCTACGTTAAACAAAGATAAAAAGTATTCTGTACACTGTTCTGTAATTGTTGACACATCACGCCTCCTATTACCGGCTGTATCAACTCGTGTTTTATTCATCTCTAACTCTCAGCGTATAAATAATTATATACTTACTATATAGTATATTAGTTATTTTGGCCATTTAATGTAAATCAAAATTGCCCTGTGCCGTTTTTAATTTTAATAATTACTTTAGAAGTTGTAACATAGATTAAAATTGCGATACCAAAAAGTCCTTGCCGCCCGTCACGCGTCCCCACCGCACCAAGCGACCTTTTGCACTTTTAATTTTAATACTTTCAAATATTTATTTTACGTTCATAATATTGATAATATAGCTGATTTTGTTTAGTTTTTTATGAATATTTTCCTTTATTTGTCTTTACTTATTATTATTGTTTATTTTAATTACTTAGGTATTTTTTCTAATAAATATTTAAAAAAATTATTTTCCTTAATTATTTCTAATTATTATTCTTTTTCAGCTTATGTTCATTATTAAGGCTTAATTTCATAAATATATTTATTAAATATTCGTTTAGTTCAAGTTAAAGTTTTATTGTTTCATATTTTATTTAACTATTAGGACCTTGAATAAGTTCTCGCTCGCGTTATTATTTTTGTTTAAAAAAAAATATTTAAAATATAATGCTTACAATGACAGTACTCAAAGTATTGTCCATCATTAGAGACCACTTTCTCTCATCTTTCTGGTAGCAATTGAATCCCCCGTCGGAAAAACGACTCATCTTTCGAGGCAATCTGAAGAAGCCGAAAAATGGCTTGAAGGAATCAAATACCAAATTCCATGCACAGAGTGCCGCAACGCCATCTTGCAAAAAACAGCGAGAACTTATTCTAATATTTTAGAAGTGATTATATATTTTTTTTCCAATTATTAGGTGATTGCAAGCAAAGCCGTAAGACATAGCTAATAATGCTTACATATTTGAAATGTGCTAAGAAAGCTCTTTTATTTTATACAAAACATCGTAAACAAACTTTTTTTAGTTCTATACTCTAAGTCTTCTAGAGAGCGTTGAAGTCAATTTACCGTAACTTCTTGTAGCTTATACCCAGCAGACGATCAAGAGGCTTCTAACAACATTTCATCTCATTTGTCTCTTTATGATAACTAGTTTAGAAGCTATGAGAGAACTGATGAACATTCATACCCACATACACACATACAAGTCAAAATCATAACCCTCCTATTTGCTTCGCCGTGGTCGGATAAAAAGAAAAATAAATATATTTAATAATTTATCGTTATCAATTCATTCATACCTTACATTGTCAAATGTTCAAATGTATAAATTTTAATACTTCATCTGCAGGATTTTCTTTAAGAATTTCAGTTAAAATTCCAGCGCTTAAGATATTGTTTTGGAATGCCTACGTAATGGGCATTTAGCTTACGTAAATTGAAAATATTTTTCACCAAAACTCGAACTTCTATTCAATTTAGCTGCCACTGCTTTTTCATCAGCTATTTTTGTCTTCGCCCCTTGATCACTTTGCTTGCAACCTCCGTTCGCCTCGTTTACCAACAACTGATAATAACTCACTATAGTAATTCAAAATCAAAGGACAATGATGCTTTTTTTTATTATATTATGTCACCTACAGCAGTGCTTTACTGGCATTTTTTTATTTCAAGAATATGTAGTTATAATTATAACATAGCATAATTTTTTTATTAATAAATACCCTCGTGGCGCCACGGTAAAGCATTTGAATGTAAGCGCAATGGTTGTGGTTTTGATTTCCACTCAGAGAAATGATAAATTTTTATTACCTCGCCCTGATAACAAAATAAAACTCGGCGTTGCCTTTCACCATTCAACACGAAATGTTTCTAAAATTGGGCGGTGCGTGAAGAACTGAGTGTCTTAACACTAGTACCCTTTGCTTACTCCGCTATGCGGGAAGAAGCGTGAAGCTTTCATTAATATAGTATAGTAACAGGACACAATACATCACAGTTACATATAACTGAGGATAATGAAATCACATTTGGTATATTTACGCCAAGATTCTTTTATAAATTGACTTGTACGTGACATTGATAAATGCACCTTAATATGTATTGAAGGATGTTTTAGAGAAAAAAGAAATATATAGATGTTATGATTTGTTTATATGAAGCCGCGTCACTTTTCTCTCGCGAACTTTGTGTTAAAATATGTCATTTCCCATAGTCGTGTTGAATGGCAGAATTTAACCTCGCGCTTTGTCGACCAGAGCTGAAAAATTTAAATAATTTATTAATTAGTCAAACCTACTCCCACTACGCTACTACGACCTCATGGCAAATAAAGTATGCGTATTAATTGTCAAAACCACAAAGCATCAACTATAGTAGGCTTTATATTATATTAGAACCACAACAATCGCTTTATCAGACATCAAATGATTTACGTAAGCTCAATAAATATCATTATTTATATACACATCTGATTGTGAACGCGACGAGGATGAGTGCAATTGCCACTCGAAGGAATAGATTATTTTCATCTTTTCATTCTGATCAGAAGACCAAACGCGCCTACGAGCTTCTCCACTCAACAGACAATGTTTTCAAAATTGATGAAGTGACTAACAGCAGGTTATCTTGTTTAAAATAAAGAATTTAGCTAAAAAGAAATCTAAAAAACACACAGAAAGTGTCTGATGCTTATAAAGTAAATAATAAAATATTTATAAAAAACAAAAACCCCGACTGCATAAAACTAAAAAGCAAATAAACAAGCCCAATAGTTTATTAGGGTTAACAGTCGGGACCTCTTTAAATTATGCGGGGTTCCTGGTAAAGATTGTATTGATTGAAGAATTACTTATAAGACCTGACTGTTAAACTATAGGGCTTGTTTATTTTCTTTTTAGTTTTATACAGTCGGGGTGTTTTTTTTATAAATATTTTATTATTTCTCACTTTTTTGTTATGATTCATTATGGTAACGATAATCATGTTATACCTTTTTGAAATTCTTGTATTGTGCTCTTGAATTTGATACCCATATTGTGGTATTTGAAACGATTTTTTTTTCACTATGTCCAATGGCGTCCCACATCCGCCATGATTGTTTTTTAACGTCACCTATCTAAGAACACTTGGGCTGCTAATACGATATAACGATACCTCAATTATGTATTATAAATCCGTTCAGCGGTTCTGGAGATATGAGGTAATAAAGAATGTTACATACATACATACATACAAGATACGCGCGAAAAACATAGTCCTTCCTTATCAGTCGGGAATAAGCCTAAACTTGAGTTACTAGTTACTTTTGAAGAGTTCCAATATTCATATCCTGACTTCCTCATCCGATCAGCTGGATAATACCATATTATAGTATCGTAAGCTACGTATACCTGAAAAGTTCTATGATTGTATAATTGTAACAATTGCCATATTTATATATATATAGTGTGTTAGCTTCACTCTGTATCCCGCACACAGCAGGGTAGGCAGAGGGAACCTAGTGTTAAGACACTCCGTTCCCCACTTTCTGCCGAATTCTGGAGGCATTGCGTGTTGAGTGGCAGAACTCAACGCCGCGCTTAACCTCGACACCAGAGCGAAGAAATGGAAATATAAATTTAAGTAAATATTTCATCTCCTCGAGTGGGAATCGAACCCACAACCAGTCGATTTTGCAGTCACACCTCGTGCCGCTGCGCCACGACCGGCCTCAAATATATATATATATATATATATATATATATATATATATATATATACATATATATTGTTGTACTTAAATAGAAACATAATTATCATAAAATATTTTTAATTTAAGCTTCGAATCGTATTGTCAAAACGTAACAAAAGCTAGAGAGTTTTAAGCTATGGAGTTTTAAGCTTTATTTCCTGATTTTAAATTTCAAATTCCGATACAATGCTGTAGTGAAATTAATACAATTATTTCTCATTAATAACGCTCTGCTAGAGAACAATTTAGTTCGGACGAAAATTGTAATTATTTCGATATTTGTGTCTACATTGTACGTTCGTAGTATCTCTATTTATAATATTTGCAAATTGCCTAATAACTAATGGTTAATAACAAAAGTTTGTAGACTAATAAACAATGTAGCGAGGCCGTAGTTTAGTCTGGCTGTGATGGCGACGGTTGTGGTTTCGATTCCCACTCGAGAAATTAATTATTTTCATTTCCTTTAAGACAAAGCGTGGTGTTGAGTTATTCCACTAAACATATAATAATGTCTAGAAAATAGGGCGGGAAGTAGCGAATGTAGAACGGAGTGTCTTAACACTAGGTTCCCTCGTACCATTTAGCAGATATGTGGTATACAATTTGAAGTTATTTTTTATGGCAAACGCATAGTGAACTGGACACTATTACAAGATTGTGAATGCGATTCTCATTAGAGAATGATTATATTGACATTATTTTATTACTAGTGGTAGCTTTGGTTCGTGCCTAGATGTGGGATACAGTTCGAAGCTGAAAAAAACCTTTGACTTTAAAATCAATACAATCTTACTTAGACATATATTTTATTTTTAATTATACCGCTCACAGAAAAAATCTGCTGCGCTCCGCCACTTAACAAATAATATCTCGAAAAGTTTTTGGAATGTTAAGAACAGAGTCTATATGCTAGGTTTCCCTTGCCTATCCTGCTTGCCCATAAAAACGTTTTTACGTTACTATTCCTTTGAATACGCCGCTGTTTATGCCGTGTGATCCCGACCGACCGACCAATAGGATCATCCTGGTACTGATGGTGTTGTAAGAGGCGGCTAAAGTACGTGTGGTAGAGTCACGTCGCCAGCAATGGCAACACGCATGAGCAGACTCGACCGGATCATTATCTCCCCCGGCATTTGAAACCGGCGTGAAGTAGTGGCTTTATGCCACTGCGTTTCGCATCAGGTAATGCCGGGCTCCGGCGCCCAACCCACCTTACAGGCAGGCAACGCACCTGTAGCNCGCGGCAGTGTTTCCAGGTTGATATGACATGGGTACCTTCAAAAAGCGCGTCTATCTCCACCTTAAAGGCCGGCAACGCACCTGTAGCTCCTCTGGTGTTGTACCGGGTCGTGGAAGGCGGTAGTCACTTACCATCAGGTGACCCGAACGCTCGTTTGCCTTGTGGTTTTCCTTTTCCATAAAAAAAAGAATAAGAATTGAATACACAACTCAGTGAAAAGTACAAAGTACTTCTCAATCTCAACTGTACCATAATGGTGTCAAATTGAAGTTATTCTTTCATTTATATACGAAACCAAATCTAAATTATGAGGGTGCCCTAGTTGTGATATGGACCCTTTTAAAACACCCTTTATTATTCTAGACGAATCCACTATATTAGACGCTAGCACCCCTTGTGTAAATAACGCATGTTTTACTATCTATTCATAAAATAAATTTTATAACCCCTATACTTAAATAACTAATGATTATATTAATTATATTATTGATATAATAAATCTAAATATTATGAATGAAGATTGAAATGATTTAGAAAATAATTTATTAAGGTTTGATTAGTATTGTCTTTGTTTTCATATTAGGTAATATGACGAGACTGTCGACCCATTGTTTTTGTTAGGTTCACTGCATTCCGCTCATAGCAATGAAGGCGGAGGGAACCCGGGAACTTAGTGTTAAGATACTGCTGCCATTTAGATATTAACCTTCACCACTTTCCACGAATTTTAAAGGCTTTGCGTGTTGAGTGGCGCAAATCAATACTGCGTTTTGCCTCGTTACTAGAGCGAGCAAATGAAAATATTAGATAATATATTTACTCGAGTGGGATTAAATCCACAACCTGTTGCGTATAAAGTCATACACTTGTGACACTGCGCCACGACTATTTATTCAGAAAAATATATTAGAATGCAAGACATATATTCAAATAGTTTTCTCAAATGAGTATAAAAACCACAATTTATCACAATATTGGAATATCATCCTTCTAGCGGGGATCGTCGTATCTCTTATCAAGTTGAAAATCATTTATCGGTTATCCGTTTCTGTGGGAAGCTTTACTATGGGAGGATGCTGTGGATAAAGCCTTATAGTCGGTTGTTTTTATCTTAAGATAGAATTGATAAAGAAAATCTTATGATCAAATTCTTTTTTTTTTGGTTAATGCATATATTGGTAATGCTTGGTAGGTTATATATACTTTATAAAATTAGATACTTGATTACCGGGGGCGTCGTTGACTGTAAACGCGATAGCGCGTAGGGATGATTACAAAAGCATTAAATATTTATTATTTATATAATATTAATATTATTTATTAAAATTATTCTCTCTGGTAATAAGACAAAGCGTGGCGTTGACTTCTGCGGAAATGTGTGTGAGGCTTGGTGGGTATTATTCTTAAATGTCTCTTTTTTGCATGCCTAATGTTTATGGAAACTTAATACTAATAGTTAAAGCTGCAAAATTTTTTGTACGTCTATATTCAAAGTAAATAAAAATATATTATTATTTAAATACTTATAAGCATATTTCAATTATTTTTTTAGTGGGATTAAATTTATCTCTTTTTGGATCTTAGTTACATACATTACATTATGCTATTTAATTGAAAGAAAGTACAGAAAAAAACACATTCTACAAGTAGCTTATTGTCTTTGATAGACTTCCTTTTCATTTTATTTTATAAATTTCACAAGAAAAATGGAAGTTTCAACATTATATTTATATCTTTTTCAAATATTATAGGCCTATATAATATATATATAAAATATAGCTTAAATTATATATCTTAGGTTTACTCTCGTACTCATATATGGGATGCCGCGTGTGTACACGCTCTAAATTCCAAGCGTGGAATGGAATTTTTATTGTCAATATAACGGTACATTCATGTGATGTTATAAATATTAAGTTTGTTTTCAAGGACGAAATTATATAAATGTAGGTGTATATATACTTATATCTTTAAAGTTAAAACATTGTCTCTTTTGATTTCTCTCGTTTTCTATGATAAAATAAACTTTATTATATGTTTCAATTTTTGCTCAAAAAAAGTTTCTTTTTAACGTAACGTTATATTTCACTACACTATTAGCCGCGAATCTTATTTGTACTCGTATTTACATAAATTAATATTTAATTCAGGAGAATTTAAAAGAAAAGTAAATCAAGACGAGTTCATGATTTTACCTCACACTTTTAAGCTCTCATTGTACCAGCTCGATTTTACCATATTATTTGTATTGTCACCATAGATTTTCAGAAAAAAAAAGAAGAATAAGAAGTGAAATTAACCATACATATTTTGTGATATTGTTACGACTCGAATTAAAAAAAAGCGAGGTAAAAACAATGTACTTATACCTTTTGGAGTTATTCTAAAAATCCTAGAGATATCAATGGTAATAACACAGTTTTTATTAAATAATATTTTCAAAATTTTATTAAATATTATTTTCTGATTTTCTTAAGCATTATTTGCCTAGAGCAACTTAAGGGCAGACGTGGTATAGGGGTACAAGCGTGCGACTGTAAAAGTTACAGGTTTTGGGTTCGATTGTCATTCGAGGAAATGAAATATTTAATATTTTGATTTCTTCGCTCTTGTAATGAGGCAAAACGCGGCGTTCATTTCCGCCACTCAACACGAAATGCCTACAGAATTCGGCAGAACGTGGGGAACAGAAGTGTTTAATGGAAACGTAATCAAAATTTGTAAATATTATAATTTTCACATGAGTTTACTATTTAACTTTAAAAATAACACGCATTTACGTCATTGTAGCACCAAACGAGCGTTGTACCTAAATTTCTAGAATAATATTATATAATAATATAATATAATTTTAAACAATAGAAAATATTGCGATATTTATGTTCTAGATAGATTAATGTCATCAAATATATTACTTTTATATAAAGTCGTTACTTTTATTACCAATTGCTGTTTCTATTTATTATGAAATGGACGCAGTTTTATTTCATAGTCAATGGGTTTATTTTTATTATTAAATATTGATAAAAGCTAGTGAAATATAAATAAAGTACTAAGAATTAAATTATTATTTTTTTGAACTACATATGTTAAATAATTATCGATGTCACCATTGTGAAACAATTTAATAACGTACGCAATAGTCGCGGCTTCAAATCACATTAGACTGCAGGCGTTAATGCGGTTTAATTAAACAAAGTGCAATGTTTGGTTTCTACTGCAGTGTTGTTTCTCTAAATGTCTTTTCTCTGATTATCTACGGCAACAAAAACTTTTATTTTTTGCTTCACACTGTATCCCGCACGAAAATTTGTGAGAGTGTTAAGATACTATCCGATTGACAGAAAGAAGAGTGTTATTTTCAATATATTTTCAAAACATAACATTTTGATCGGTGGAACTAAACGCCACGCTGGATGAAGGCTGGAAAAATGATAATGCGTGATATATCATCAATTCCCCGAATAGGAATCGAACTCACTACCTATCGTATATATAGCTGTCGTCGTCATATTCGGACACAAGCATAATTAGTAACTATATAAGGCACAGAAATGCGGTTAGCACTGAGATAATAGGGCGTGACGTGATTGATGCGATCCATTCCATACTCTATTCTATATTATATGCGATAGTATAGAAGCTAGTCTATGAAGCAAATATGCAATATGCCATCGATGATACAGCTAATTATTTAACCCAATATGCTTTTGTTAGTTTTGCTAAGATTCTAGGTACATTTTAATATTTTGATATTGTGATCATCGTGGCTCAGTGGTTCAGCGTTTGACTGTTAACGCGATGTGTTGATGGTGGGTTGGATACCAACTCAGAGGAATTATTATACTTAAATTGTATCCTTTCCCTGCGCAAATAGACGAAGCGTAGAGTTTACTTTTGACGGGTATCTTTTGGCTGATTCTTTGTAGACTGAAAGAGAGAGTAGTAATTCATCACTTCGTCCTATGTCAAACACATTTTAGAGACCAAAGAGAGTTGAACCCACAACCAACGCATACTTTTAACTACCCAGCGCCATGATGTTAACAAAAGAGAAACGAAAAAACATATGAAGCCATTTCAAGCCGGAAGCACACATGAGCTTCTGATAAAAATATTTAGTATTGAAATCACAAGCAGTAACTATAAAACTGCGGTTAGATTGAACCTTGTTTTTTAATAAAACATCTATGAAATCTATTGTCAATATAATATTCATTTTTAATACAAAAGTATTTTGAAATTCGAAATTTTTGCCTCTATTACATATTATCACTATTATTTTTTTTAGCTTCACGTTATATCCTACATATAACAGGGTAGGTAACTCCGTTCTCATATTTCTGTTTCATTTTCAAGATATTTAGTGTTGAGCGGCAACTTATCACCAGAGCCAGGAAAAGAAAATAATTCATTTTCCCGAATAGAACCCACAATCATCGCGTTTACAGTCAGGCGCTGATCCGCTGCGCTTCAGTGGCGACAATTGTAGTATTATTTGCCATTTTGCGTTTCTGTTTTGTGTATGCGCAAATAATATTTTCTATAGGACATAACATTTGTTTTGAATAGTTTTGAATAGTGTATAAGTTTTTTATTTTTTAACCGACTTCTGTATGGAGGAGGTTATCAATTCGACTTTACTTTTTTATATTTGTTATCTAATAGATAGTCTAATCTAAGTTTATCTAATAGGTAATCGCGGAGTTTCTAAAATTTGCGGCATAAAGGGCTGTATCTTTTGATCGCGTTGGCTTTGATTTTTTTACAGCTCTAAGGGACAGTAGACTTAGTATTTGACATAAATTCCAGCTTGATTTCCGGACAGACGGAAAACAAAGTGAGCTTATAAAGGTTCCTTTTTACCTTTCGAGGTAAACCCTAAAAAGCTTTAAAAGGATAAGTTAAGTAAGAGTTACTATTTTGCAAGAAATAGGCTAAATAGGTCATGATCTTCCACGTACCGTATTTACAGACATTGTGATCTAAATGTAGAAATTTAATTTCCTGACCTGTCTGAATTGTCCCGTCTATAGATCTTCCTCTACTCAACACGCAACATCTTGAATTTGGGCTAAAAATTAAGAACGGAGTGTCTTGGCACTAGTTTCTCACTAACTACACTATTATATGGGAAAACGTGAAGCTGCTTAAGACCATGGAAAACACTTTTAAGAATTAAACTTATCAGCCAAACGAAAATTGAAACCAACGAAAATTTTCAATATCCAAAATTATTACCAAATCCACTTAAACACAGTAGAATCCGTAAAGTCCAAGACAAGTTAAAATTACCACTGGAGTTTCATAGAAATTTACTCCAAAATTTAGCTCCTAGTCAGCCAAACGATCAACTTTGTGAAACTTTTGCTACGGTCCCAAAGTCCAAGTAGTCGAACACTTGCATTTCCAACGCATAATATACGCCACTATAAAAGTGACTGTCGAATTGTTCTATTCAGTTTTTATTGCTGGAATAAAATCACGGTGCAGATTTATAGTTAGTACTCTAGTTATTGCAGATTGGACGTAAAATTTGGGGATCCGGAATGATTGCCTTACATTTTAGATTAATGTTTGTAATATTTTGTTGCACATTTAATTATTTTGATAGTTATAGTCTTTATCAATATTTCGCACTAAATGTGTACTCGTAATAATGAGAGTAAATTTGTAAGAACAGTTAAAATAGTAAATAGGAAATTGTTTACAAATGTTTACACTAAATGTTCATTTTCTGGACATTTACAGACGTTGTGTTAAGTAGATAGTGGAACGTAAAATCGAGTTTTATCTATCTATTCACGTGAAAGAAAAAAATAATTTATACTTCATTTATAAATAAATAAAAAAATCTTTATGTCTGATACCTTATCATTACAGAATTATCTCTATATATATTATAATAAGACAGTAAAAATATTTTGTCTGTACATTTAGTATTTAATTTTGACTGAAATGGATAGAGGGACACATAAAAAGAATAATAGAAAGCAAAAATATTTTTTTTGAATTTCTTGTCTGTCTGTCTGTCCACATTTTTCTCTGAAAGTACTGAACCGATTTACTTAAAAGTTTCACCAATTACTTTGTTTTAACTCAACTTAACTACTAAAGTTTGGTTCATCAAAATCGGTTCATTAAAAAAAGTTATCGTCATTTGAATGAACTCAAGGCATTAGTTTGCCTGCGAATGTTATATAGCAATCGCGCCGGTAAGATTCCTGGCTAAAGAATGACATTCGAAACGTCTTGGTTATATGACTGTTGATAAAAATATATACTTTTGAAGCACTATTATACAATATTTTATACAATAAAAAAATTGAACTGTTAGTGGAGATTACCTTCATAAGTCATAACAGTTAAGAGTACAGAGAATTTGATTATTACCGATTAAAGTAATAAATAATCATGTAGTTAAAGCGGGCGAAGCCGCAGGGGGGCCGCTAGTCAATTTAATAATTACATTATTATACTTATTAATATTCTCGAGACCAGTCGTGGCGCAGGGGCACGAGGTGTGACTGTAAAACCGACTGGTTGTGGGTTCGATCCCCATTCGAGGAGATGAAATATTTACTTAAATTTATATTTCCATTTCTTCGCTCTGCTGTCGAGGACAAGCGCGGCGTTGAGTTCTGCCACTCAACACGCAATGCCTCCAGAATTCAGCAGAAAGTCCGGAACGGAGTGTCTTAACATTAAGTTCCCTCTGCCTACCCTGCTGTGTATCCCGCATACAGCGTGAAGCTGATTATTAATATTCTACTTGGGAAACACCGACTGACGTTTACACTGATAGAGCACCGGAAACGGAAAAAGTACCAGAAATACAATTTCGATAATCTAAAAACTATTTAGATAAGTTTAAATCAAAATGTGGCGTTGAGTTTCACCACTAGACGTACAATTCTGGATGGAAGATGCAGAATGTTTAGAGACTCTAATTCTCACTCACACTCTCTTACTATCTATCTGTTGGAAGAACGGACCCAGTATTAAAACATTCCATTTTCGACCGAATCTTAGAGACATTGCATTCTCAGTGATGTCTTGATACTAGAACCCAAAAAAGTTGCGTTAACAGTCTTACCCTGTGCCACTGTGATAAACTGCTTTGTTTTCTTTAAAACTCGAATATACTTTTTAAAAATTCACATACAATATGTAAACAGTTATAGCTTCAAAACAAATACAAAGGATAGACTGAAGTGCTTATATACATTTTATTAGAAACCAGATCCCCTATTAAAGATTTTTACGTTACATTTTTCGATATTATAAGTACTTTTCCCGTTACTCTCTAACGTCCTTAAGTATTCTTTTCTTGGAAAGCCTATATGAATAAATCATAAGATTGGCGGCTTATCGCCAAATATAATGTATTTTGTATAGCTCTCTCATTGTCTCTGACGCCAGAGTGGGTGTAATCTTTGGTTGATATTAAAATGTTCGATTTTTTTTGTATATGTTAAGCAGATTTCAATAAGAACGTTTTTTGGATATTTTATTAGTTTTAATGCTACTTCACCCTCTTGAATAGCAAAACGTTAACACATAACACATTTTAAGAACTTGAAATAAATCTGACTGCAGGATTAACGTGATGCAATATAATTTACTAGGGGACCCGCGCGGCTTCAACCGCTTGAACTATACGAATATTTGTTTAATATGTTTATGAAATTACTTAAAAATAAAATAAACAATATTGAAATTATTAGTAAGAAAATATTAACCTAAATAATTAAAATAAGCCGAAGAAGAATATTATTCTTTTACGGCTTATTTTAATTATTTAGGTTAATATTTTCTTAGTAGATATAAGTAAGGCAAATAAAATTCTTTATATTAGGAAAAATACCTGAATAATTGAAATGAGAAACAAAATAAATAAAAATAATTAAGGGAAACTCTTAATATTACAAAAAATACCCAACTAATTAAAATAAAATAATAAGTAAACGTAACTAAAGGAAAATTATTTATATTCTAATCAATATAAAAAATTTCCTTCAGTTACGGTTTTGGTAATTACTGAACTAAGCAAACCCAGCTATATTATCAATATTATCAACCTAAAATAAACATTTAAAAATATTAAAAATAAAGTAAGACGAAATATAATACCAGAATAAAACAATACAAAATCCTAACTTAACCTTACCAAGAACTTAAAAAAAGTAATCTACTACTCTAATAAGCCAAGAGAACCTAACAAAAATTTTAAATAATTAGCAGTACATCAATAATGTATGAAAATTGATACAACTGTCAACGTCGTCGGTCATTCCGTAACTAAGCCCCCGCACACGGCGCACCTCGTAGGCTAGGTCATTTTGAATCTGTACAACTTCCATCTAGATGAAATGACAAAGGTGAAGGAATAGTACAAAATTATACCCGATAAATTTAAAATGAAATTAAATATATTTAAATGATTACTATGGTTTAACATCCAGAGATAATCATATATCATCGCGGATTCTGTTATAGATTTTTTAAAGGACAATATTTTTGTCTCATAAGGTTGAGCCAGCATACGTGATGTAATCGTTCAGGAAATCCATTTTTGGCGATCTCTTCTTAAAATCTTTACAGTATATATTCATCTCAAGAGCCACAAGTATCCTTATATGAAATTTTATCACAATCGGATTAGCGGTTTGTCCGTGATCACATCACAAGCAAACAGACAAAGCTACTTACGAATTTGTAATATAAGTATGGATGGAGCTTTTCCCGATAAATAGACTCAGATTTCAGAAAAATATTTTTTCATTTCTCATTTATATAAACATTTAGAATAGATTATGGCGTTCAATTAAACAAAATCTTCAATTTTATAATATTAGTATTCATGAGAGGAATCTTGAGGTATTTTTGTAGTATCAGACTATAGTAGTATGGTACTGTTGTGGCTTTACGTTTGCAGAAAAGTTATATATTATAAATATTTACATGTACTTAAAATACACGCTCCCAAATTTCGTCCCAATTTTCGAGACATTGCGCTTGGAGTTTCTGAATTCAACGCCGGGCTTTCTGCAGGAACGGGGGAGTCGTTTTTAGTCATGCTTACTGAAACATGAGATTAAAATAAATAATAATATTTGAGCTAAAAATTAACTGGTTTTCCTAAAGTTACTTTTCTTCATAAAATGAAAAGTTAGATGTTAACAGTCGGTCCATGATTCTAACCTTCGCTTCGACTAAGTTTAGCCGTCAATTGAATACCAAATGTCTAGAGCTCAAACGCTTTATTTATGTTTACTAATTAGGAGATGCCTTTCGAATTTAAATGAACTTTCGATTCATTCTGTTTCGAAGGAAGATAAGGTGAAAATAATTATATATTAATTGTACTTTTAAGAGGTTTAGCTATAGATATTAGTATAATATATACTTTTTAATACAATCAAAGCTTATTTTTTATATAATGTGATATAGATATATATTATTATTATCTAATATAAATATATCAACAAATGAAATTAAATCAAATTCCCAAATGGCATTAAAATGCAACCTGTAAACATGTACTCGTATCTCTTCTTGTGTAAAAAAAGCAGCTTCACCTTTTTTTTTCATCAAGTTGGGTAAGCAGAAGGAACCTTGTGTTAAGACACTCCGTTTTCTACTCTTCGCTCAATTTTCGAGACATTGCAAAAATGAGTGGCGGAAATCAATTTTATAACACCGCATTTTATCTTTTTACCAGAGCGAGAAAATGTATAGTTTGAAATTAAAATGCTGGTTTTATGCTGTCTGTTTCGTATTATTACGATATGAAGTGTTCTAGTCCCGCTATGTTAAAATTCTTATATGTTTTTTTATTTATATTTTTAGTGTTGTTTCTTAGTGTGGAAAAACACTTTAAAAATTTTAAAAATATTATCATTATCATAACTGAAACATAAACACTGAAATTTATTCTTTCCTTTTCGGAAACTTTACGATTCATTTTTACAAATCCCTTTTATATAAACTTTAGTTAAACTTACCTCGTCGGTTCACTTAGGTATGTGGGTCAAGCCTTACAGAATTTTATATCAGTTATCCTTAGCCGAATGTACTTACCTTAGTTACTTAATTTCTTTATAACATAATATATACATAATTTTTTTGTAAAATCAAAATATTCTCTATCCAATTAGGCCATTACCCCTATTATTACTATTCCCCTTTCATTACTAAGTTGAGACGTGAAGCTCAGCGACGCAGACTTCCATGTAATCGCGACGATTATGGATTCGATTTCCAATAGGGGGAATGAATTATTTTCAATTACTTGATCTGTCTCAATATTATATAAACTGTATGTTTTAAAAGGTATAGTGTCACTGGAATAAAAGATGATAGAGATTAATTAATAAAACCGCTTATATTAATTAACCTTTGTCAAATAATTTAACCCTAGTTCTTAAAAGTTAAACATAAAATCTTATTGCATCACTTTTTTTTAAAATAAAAAATGTTTAATACAAAATTTTCTGTAAAAAGTCCTACCTTAATTCATTTTGAGTTATGATTCAAGTTAAAAAATCAGATCACCACTTACCATTTGTCATATTATTTGTATACAAATGTATATACAACGTGGATCACAGTTTAAGATGAAGAATTTTGCAAATAAGAATGCTTTTAAGAAAATGGCTCTTTTATTCTTTTTGAAGTGTCGTAATGGTTGAGAGAAAACTTGGGTGTTCATTTAAAAAGCTATTGTAGCTGAATGTGGGAATAAAAGTATTTTTACTCAAAGTAAATGAATTATATTATTTATATAGTCTGTCCATTAGTTAAGAAGAAAGCTTAACAGTAGTTGTGACTGTTGTGTAAATGTTCATCTGTAATTCCTTAACTTAACCACGACTGGCCTTATACTGGCTGGTAATTTATTTAATTTACCAATCATTTTTGCATTTGAAAAAAAAATGAATTTTAAAATAATCCCTGGAGTGCACAGTGTCGAGTTCTGCTACTTAACACGCAATGTTTCAAAAATTCTGCGTGAAGATAGAAATGCGGGCTTGAATCTCCAAAAAATAACAAACGCAGCAATGCAGCAGCAAAAAATAATAATAGTAGAATATGTATAAATCAGTTATGTTGGATAATAATTCATTAAAAACAGTACAATTACAAGTTCAGTCTCATCAAACTGCACAAAGTAAGAGTAACAGATTTTTTCTTATATATACCAAAAATTAAAAAATTAAGTATTTTAATTATAAAAAAGCAGAATTATATTAAAGTTAAAGCCAGTGTTCATTAGGTAACCAGCCAGACTTCATCTCAACAGCATCTATAAATAATATTTCTATATAAAATTAAAACGTATTTTGTATAGAAATATTATATTTTAACAAATAAACTTAAAAGAAAGAAAGTAAGGTTTGCCCGTTCACGCTTTTCACGGTCTGCTGAGCATTTTCACTTCAAAGCTGTTTATGTAGATCTGAGTTAATCTTCTCATCTAATTAGAAATCCTCGTGGGGATTTCCAAATATAGATAGCGTTTTGGTACATTGAAATTCCTTTTTTAAATTATCTTTGAGCTACTGTGCTATGGTAATTATTTTACTTTGCTTATTTAATGTAGGTTCGAATCTTTAAGGGATTTTTATTCCCTTTTTTTGTCATCGTTAGGCAAAGAAATAAAAGAATAAAACACTGTTAATTTGCTTGGATAAATATAATAAATATAGAATTAAGTCTCATTGCATTACACGATCACCAAAAAATCAATTAATCTAATAAAATATTAGAAATGCTATTTTTATATAAAACAACTAAACCAAACCAATTTAGATTGTTTCGGATTCAGATACAAAATAATTTCTCGTAATGTATCATTATTTTTAGAATGAGCATTACCTTTGTCCATGTTCGCTTTGCTCAACAAGGGTTCGTTCGCTTCGCTCGCTGTAATGATATTATAAGAAAAATGTTTGATGGACGATGATGTAATTTTTTTCGTGTTTACTTATGGTGTATTGTTAAATTACTAAAAAATATTTCTACATAACTTATATATTATACTTCTGCTCATGCAGGTATATAAAACAAATCAGTGAAACACCTTTTATGATTATGTATATTAGAAAGTATTCTGCCTTATCCTGCATATCACAAGGTAGGCAGCAGAAATTTAATGTTAGAATACTCCATTCTCCGCTTTCTGTCTAAATTCAAATGTATAGTGCACTCAACGCCGTACTTTTATTTAATAGAAACATTTGGGGTTAAATAATATTAACACGCTTTTTGTAACAGATGTGTTAATTATTTACTATAATAATATTAAATAATTAATTAATTATTTCAATTTGAATTTATAGATTTAGCACAATTAGTGAAGATTAATTGTCTAAATCTCGTCTACTTACATTCAGAGTGCTTTTGAAAATTTCACTTTAATTTTAGAGAGAAGAAAACTTTATTAATATAAAGTTTTAATAAAACGAGTTCACGCCAAGATATCTTCTAAGATTTCCCATTCTATTGTAGAAATGAATATAGTTTTATATATAAATATACCTATGTTTTGGTAAAGTCTTATAGATTTTAGTTGGTGTAGAATTGTCATGAACGTAACATTACTTTTGTAACACCATTCAAGGGTTTTTGACTAACCTACGGCTTCGCTTGAGGTCAAATATANTTTTGTTTTGATACGTCTACATTTATTCAATGTTTCGAAGAACAGTGCAGTACTATATGATGTAATGTATATACATTATATAACCATGAATAATTCAATATTTTTTTTCAATTCAAGCAGTATTTCTACAGATTAGCTTTATAATATTAGTATAGATTGTTGGTTCAAACTTTAATATTAAAATAGGTGGCCCGCAACATTATTCGTGGATTATATAACCTTTTCCATTCGTTATAATGGAAATTTAGACAAAAAAAAACGAGATAGTGCTTTATTGGCGGAGCTCAACGCCACACTTTGTTTTATCGGAACGGTAAAAAATAACAGCTCAAAACAGCTTAAATTAAATGTTCCCCTCTAATCTTTTACTACTTAAAAAAGAAAAAAATCTTAATAAACAGCTAGTAGTTTATATGAAAATCATATTAGAACGGATATGCGATAAGTCACTCGCTTTCATCCCCGGATGTTCGTGTATTGAAATGATAAATTACATCTGGGCTCTATTTATACGGTATTTTGCTTTATTTTTGTGATGTCTGTATGAAGATACTTAATTGGAAGGTTTGCTAATATTAGATATACGAGATTAACCGTCTGTCTGTCAAGTTTATTATTGTTATTTTTGACTGCACCCTATATTCCGCATATAGCAAAGCAGGGAGAGCATCTGGTGCTTAGACACTCCGTTCCTCATGCTCCACCCAATTTTAGTTTCAGTTGAATGGCGAAACTCAACGCCGCAGTTTGTCATGTTTCATAGTGGGGAAAAATGACAATAATTTTTAGCTTCACGCTGTATCCCGCACACAGCAGGGTAGGCAGAGGAAACCTAGTATTATGACACTCCGTTCCCCACTTTCCTCTGAATTCTGGAGGCATTGCGTGCTGAATAACGGAACTCAGCGCCGCGGTTTGCCTCGACACCAGAGCGAAGAAATGGAAATATAAATTTAAACAAATAGTTCATTTCTTCTAGTGGGGATCGAACCCACAATCAGTCAGTTTTACAGTCACACCTTGTGCCACTGCGCCACGACTGGCTTCATTATTATTACTATTATAAAATATCGGACAAGCGTGAGTCGGACGCGCCTACTGAGGGTCTACTGAGGGCCTTGAGCTTTTTGTGAAAGTCTGGCTTAGCTTAGCTAGAGCCCTTTAATACCAAATTTTGTCCCCTATTTAACGCTAATATTTTTTAGGATTTAACTACAAATGTATAATTTTCATATATTTTCCTGAACTAGCACTACCTGTAGATACGTGCTGCCAAATTACATATTTCTAGGTTAACTGGAAGTATATTAATTTCGATTCCCTTTATAGTGTCGAAATACGCGTCTTTTGCGATGTAAATGCCCATATCTTTTTTTAGGTAAATTATGGGGCTGTAAATATGAGTATATAGTTTGAATTTCACCTCGATATCTCCAAGCGTTGTTGGGATAAAGGCTTTTGATAGATAGACAGACGGACAACAAAGCTATCTTATAACACTTCGTTCTCGTTCTATGGGTTATTTTTTTTAACTTCACGCTAGGCAGTGGGAATATAGGAACCTATTGTTGAGACATGTTCCCCATTAAGGCAATTCGGTTCACCACATTCCGGCGAATTCTTTAGACATTGCGTGTTGAGTGGCGGCACTTATCACCGCGTTTTGCCTGGTTACCAGAGCGAGAAAATAAAAAAAATAAAAAATTCAGTTTCACGCTGTATTCCGCACACAGCAGGGTAGGCAGAGAAAACCTAGTGTTGAGACACTCCGTTCCCAACTTTCCGCCGAATTTTGGAGGCATTGCGTGTTGAGTGGCGGAACAGAGCGAAAAAACAAAAATATAAATGTTAATAAATATTTCATTTCCTCGAGCTAGAATCGAACTGCCAACCGTCGCGCTTATACATACAGCTGGAGAGATTTTTATTTAGTTTCACGTGATCTTTGCATAAAGTGTCTTACAGTAAATGCAATGGTTGTGGGTTCGGTTCCCACTCGATAGAATGTTTATATTTTCAATTTTATTTCTTTGAAAAAAGTGCGGTGTTGGGTTCCGCCCAAAAACGCAAATTATCTCTTAAATGGACGAAAACTGTTAAATAGTGTTAGTTATTCGTGCCCACCCTGCTATATAAGAAATAGAATAAAAATTAAGATAAAAAAGAAAAAATATATTGGAAGTAACGACTTTCGTTCTTTGATCATAACATAAGTTTAAATATTTAAGAAATTTCAGGAAAATGAGAAGGATATAGATTATTTGTGTGAGATGGAAAGAGATGACAATATCGTATCTCATCCACGTGATGAGGGGACATGTTTATTTTTAAACTTCTTTGAATCACCGATAACGAACTAATTTGCTTCTGAGAATCTTTTATTGTTTTCACATTTCAACTTTGAAAATAATAATATTATATATAAAATAAGAAAATGTATACGATTTGTATACTTTATGTTTGTATGATGATGATAATTTTTTTTTGCAAATAGTACTTGGAGGTTATGCGTTAAGTGCTGTTGAAAGGTAATTAATATATTATAGAGATATATATTGTTTTATCGTAATGCACCTCATCATGTACTTTCAGACGATATTTTGGTAAAATAATCATATATGGTACTGAACATGTGGTTATTGGTCTTAAGTACTAATAACATAAACTTTGTTTGTTTTCTTTAGTTTCTCACTGTATCCCGCATATAGCAGAGTAGCAAAACGGAACCTAGTGTTACAACACTCTGTTCCCCATTTTCTGCCAAATTTCCGTGACATTGCATGTTAAGTGGCGGAAGTCAACTTCTTGTTACTAGATATAGAGGAAATGAAAATAATGAATTCCCTCAAGTTCGATTCGGACACACAACAGTTACTGTTACTATACTTACATTACTCAGACGATATTATGACAAAATAATTTTTAAATCAATTCAATTTAATTTGTTAGAAACGAATAATTACTTAATTTAGGTATAATTCAACTTCAGCTGTCCAGCATAGTTTATGCGTAGGGTTGTATTTGAAATTTGAAATTCACAAACTTCAATTACTCGCAGTTCGGCAAACGCCAACATCAGTTTATTCGAAGTCAAATCACTGAGCAAGCAAGATGAAATCCTACTTGATCGAGTGTAGTGGTTTAATGTGAATAATAGATGATGGTTAACTGTACCTCTCATGTGAAATTCGAGAGTGATTTATGGAGAATTGGGTCACTATAAATTGTGTCACATACTTTGAATCTGTGAATATAGTAACTAGTTACTATCTTTTCTTTATCAGCTTTACGCTTTATTCTGCATATAGCAGAGTAGGTAGACGGATTCTAGTGTTAAGACACTTCGTCCTCCACTTATGGCCGAATTTTTCGAGGTATTGCGTGTTGAGTGGCGGAAATGAAAATATTAATAAACAATAATTAAGTCCCCCGAACGGGGATCGAACCCATAACCCATAACCGTTACAACACACAATATTGTGGTTGCTAAAAAAAGTGTGAACATAAAAAATATACTCCGTGGGGAATCCTAAACAAACATCTAGTATATGTAAATAATGTATTTATGAGTAAAACAAAAACCAAAAATATATAAAAAAGGAACTCAAAAACAGCTGTTGTGCGTATCTCGCATTAGTAGACACGCAACAAAAAATGATATAAAAACTATTGCTTTAGTCTAGTGCGCCGGCGTCATTAATCATCCCTTAAATATATTCTTTGTCAGATTTCTGCAACATAGCAGGTATAATAATATTTTTAGTTGTGGATTTTATTCCCATTTTGGGATTTATAAGAGGGAACTTAGGGTTATGACACGCAGTATCTTGGAGTCCAAGTGGAGATACTTTTCCCTAGAGATATTGCTTGCTTTCATTTTTGAAGACATTGTGTTCTGATTGATAAATCTTAACGTTGCTCTGTCTTGTATCCAGAGCGAGAAAATAAAACTATTTAAATATTTCTTTATTCCCTGAGTGGGTATCTAATCCGAATGGGTCACGTTTGCGGTCAGACGCTATGCCACTGCCCTACATGGCTTTAAATTAGGGACATCACATAATCAGGAATCAAAATGAAATCAAACTTCAGAATACTAATATATATAAGTCATATACACAATATATTTCGTATTATATAACACTAAAAAAATACCACAACCAGGAACGAAACATCAATCAAAATCATTCAAACCAACCAAACAAAATGAATTATTATTTTTAACATTTTTAAAGTGTTATTCCACACTTAGGAAAGAACTCCTGGTCGGTTTCCAGGAGGCGCGGGTTCGAGTCCCGCTACGTTAAAATTTTTATACGTTTTCTAAATAAGTAAAATGAATTATTATCAGTTGTTAAAATCGTTACCAAAAACATTTGACCTAATAACTTAAAATACCCCCTTCATTAAAAGATCTAATAAAACACATAATAAAGTTACATCCCCACAAATTGGTTAATGCGTAGCAAAATTATTATGAGAAACATGAGCGTACGATCATAGTTCTTATTACTAATAATAATAAACCTTATATTTGGCTGTAATGTTACGTCAAATGCGATATCATTATATTTAAGTTATAAAAGGAAGACAATAAAGGAGGTTAAGCGTTGTTAATATTTTGTATTTAAAAGGTTCTGTAGCTTTTATGGATAATTTTTGCGTTTAGGCATTTGCTACTTTTAGCGGAAACAGCAGCAGTGTTAAAACACTATTCTAGTTTAGAGATATCACAAGGAACGTTCTAGGAACGTAACGCTCGTTATATTCTACCTACATTCAAATCACTACTGGAATACGATACTATTTTTAAATATAAATATTTTATCCAGTGAAGAGGTCCACTTACACATTATATCAATCAGCTTATAAAATATGTCATGTGAACCCTTAGAACAAAAGTGAATTACCTCAAAATATCTGTAATTTGTGATTTTACTAACATCGAAGTTCAAAATTAAGGCCAGTCGTAGCACAGGGGCACACTGTTGGTGGGTTTGATCTTAACTCGAGGATTATTTATTTAAATTTATGCTGGTAATGAATCGAAGTGCGGCGTTCAGTTCCGCCATTCAATTCGCGAGGCCTCCAGAATTCGGAGGAAAATGGGGGAAGGAGTGTCTTAACACTACCCGGTTCCCTCTGCCTACCCTGCTGTCTGCGGGATAAAGTGTGAAGCTGATTAATTTAAAATCTGACGATACGATAAGTCCCTATAGTTCTCAGCATTCGAAATAACAAATGGACGGATAAATAGACGATTCGATTGACTGTGGTATCCTAAAACGTGAATATACTCAGGATTACAAAGAAATAAAGATGATTTTGATATAGTTTCATTGGACAATTGACCCTTATCTCGTCAATTGAGTACAGTTAAGATGTAGGGTAGATGTCTTTGATGGTTCATTACTTTAGTTAATGCGTATTAAGCCGGTTCAGTTGAAGTCGGAATTGTCATCAAATATAGATTATTAAATAGTGATTTTTATATATCTTTATTTATTTGTGAAAAGTGACGAGGCTTTTATTGAGACTGTGGCGCAGTGGAACAGTGTTTTATAAACGTGATTTTGTTTTTTAACTCCAGTTATTGTACTCTTCTCCCCAATCTGGTGAAAGAAAGCGCGACGTTGAATACTGTTATTAATAAAGGGTCTCAACTTTATTCCCAAAAAAAATCGTTACTTAAATTAAATTTTTCACTAAGCAAGTTCAGAGTAGGTACAGAATGTGTAAGAAATATTATTTAAAATCAATATTTTGGCTCTTTTTAACCGAATTCTGTAAGAAAAGAAGGTTATCAATTCGTTATTTTTTTTATATTTGTTACCTCAGAATTTTTGACTGTGTGAACCGATTTTGATGATTTTTGTTTATTTGAAAGTTTGTGCTTTCCATGTGGTCACATTTTTTTTTGGTCCATTTCTGACAATGGTATCTATGAGAAAATGACATAAATCTTAAATTTGCATTGGGTATGTGCGCGACAAATGGACAAATAACTCAATATCACGCTAACCGATTCCGATGATTCTTTTTTATTTGAAAGGATCTTCAAGGATAGTTTAGTGAAAGTTTGGTTAGCTTCTTATTACGAGATCCGGTTGAAATAAAAAGATTTTTTTTTGTAAAAAAATATAAATACTTGTAATAGTTACAAGGAAAAACATTGTTAAAATGGGTGTCAGAAGTGAGATTCCTCATCGTTGCATTTCTTTTCAACGAACTTCAAAAAAGAGGATGTTCTCATTTTCAACCGACGTCAAAAAAGGGGGAGGTTCCTAATTTGCCCGAATGTTTTTTTATGTATGTTCTTGTCAATATGCCAAAATATTACCATATACCTAATTAAGTTTGAAATTTTACATAGGACAACCACTAACTTGAGAAGCATCTTTTTAAGGTCTATGCATCACTTAAAATCGTAAAATAAATTATTTTTTAACAAAAAGAAAAACCAACTTCAAACAACGAACTAAAAAGTAAAAAATAATTTACATTTATTTTTAATTTATTTAACGTACTTTGATTTTCTTAAACAAAAATCATTAAAAAAAGATTAAAAAAAGATTGTATAATTTTGAAGTCGGTGTCAAGCTAATGCTTCAACAGCCTTACTACAATATGAAATTACTAAGCTTGTTTGTTTTATTGTCTTGTTTTGGTAACGAGATTAAGCGCGGCGTTCAGCCATTGGACGCATAAAGTCTCGTAAATTAAATACCTACATTGCTATGCAGGATACGACGTGAAGCTATAAAAAATGCTAACTTAAAACGCTTACAATATTATTTATTATATATGTTACCATTTTTACGTGAGGGAATTGGTTTCACAACTACCTCAAACTCAAACACAAAATCTATCTATAAGTCCCAAAAGCTTTAAGCCTTAAAATACTGAATTACAAAATAAGTACCATTTAAAACTAAGTTTGTTCAGGTACGGAAACTTCGTAGATACTCAGTACTTTCAAGTTTTCTTCCCCTCGCTAAGCATTCACTGTTTCCACTGAGCACACAGAAAGAACTTTAGTACAACTTCATTCCTTACTACAGATATTCTATTCTATATTTACAACAAAGTACTTACTCATTTTTAGTGTTCCGTAACCAAAGAGTAAAACGGGACCCTGTTACTAAGCTCCGCTTTCCATCCGTCCGTCTGTCTGTCACTGGGCTTTATCTCCTGAACCGTGATAGATAAACCGTTGAAATTTTCACAAATAATGTATTTCTGTTACCGCTATAATACTAAAAATAAAATAATATATTTTTAAGGGGACACCGATACAACTAATGTGTATTTTGCCGTTTTTATAGATGTATGTGTATAATGGTACGAAGCCCCCTCGTGCGCGAGTATGAATCGCACTTGGCCGGTTTTTATTGTATTCAAATTTCGCTAAAGTTTTCTCTAGGTGTGTTTTATAAAATTTTTACATTTTAAAAATCTTTTCAATTGCAGTGAATAGTTTGTTTCTTTTGTTAGTTCTACATTTATGTTGTAGGTATTTAATTATATATTGATAAATTTCGGTATATTTTGTTTAAGAAAGATGAAATGGTACAGTTCAATGTCTTATTTTATCTAAATAGAGCTAGATGATGAAATTACTACTACCACTACTACTAGCTTCACGCTTTATCCCTAGCGGGGTAGTCAGAGAGAACGGAGCGCCAAGTGCTACGGTCTCTACATACCTCTTTCGCCTCGTCCATTGTCATCAACCTCTTCATACGTGCTCTTCGGGGGATACTCATAGTTATACGTGACCTTCCTCCAATATCGTTAAACTGTGTTTTCGAAGGTCACCCACTACCTCTCTTACCACCCACTTTTCCATCATATATCTTT
This sequence comes from Heliconius hermathena, assembly GCA_013403705.1. Classification (NCBI taxonomy): domain Eukaryota; kingdom Metazoa; phylum Arthropoda; class Insecta; order Lepidoptera; family Nymphalidae; genus Heliconius; species Heliconius hermathena. The sequence goes on from JAAIXJ010000424.1 coordinate 129,872, forward strand.
TTTGCCATTCTTTCATTATTCATTCGTCCGACGCGCCCAAATCAGCTGAGTACGTTCTTCTTCATTCTCACCGACACATCTTCACTAGTACCTGCCATTCTGTGTACCTATTGCGTATTCGATCAGCTAAGCTGACTCCGCATAACCTACGAAGAGACCGCATTTCCAAGGCATTCATCTTTCTTTCGTTCTTTTTGTATAATACCCACGTTTTGCTGCCGTATAACAGTGTCAGTACCAAAACTGCATTGTGTACGGCCAAACGCGTAGCTATGTTGACGTTTCGTCGTCTCATCAATGCAGCTAAGGCTCCGTTAACTCTGTTTCCGGCAGCAATATACCTTTCCACATCCATCTTGTATCTTCCATCTCTACTGAACATACTTCCCAAGTATACCACTTCATTCACTTGTTCTAATATTTTACCATTTACACTGATCTTGCATTCTATCCTTTCTTCATCTTGTTCAAAAACCAGAACCTTTGTCTTATTCGTATTCAGGCTTAGATCTTTATTTTCACACCCTTCTTTCAGAGTGGTGACTAATGCCTGTAACTCGTATTCTGATGATGCAATAAGCACTGCATTATCTGCGTACAACAGGCAATTCACATTCAAGTCACCCACTTTCATTCCCATATCACTTTGTTTCATTCCTTGGAGACAGCTATCCAAATACAAATTGAACAACTATATTGATTACCCACTAAAACTTCACGATGCTCCTCCTCGACCGCCACTGGCCGCGAGATACGGGGACAATAGTCTTCTACGAAACGCGACGGCGGGAGCCTGCAAAGATTTTGCAACGTGCAGAGTCAAGGGTGTGTGGGCACCCTCGACGGTCTGCTGCGAGTAGCGCGCGGGAGCAACCTGCGCGCTACTCGCAGCAGAACTCGCAGAAGGAGGAGACCGCATCTCACGACGTCTCGCTGCCGGCCATTGCCTTGACCACGGCCGGCAGGGAGAGGTCGTCCCCTATGACGTCGTGTAGAGCGCGACGTTGAGACACCTAGGCTGTGCACACCTCCAACGTGTGCTGGGCCGTCTCATCGAGGCAGTCGTCGCAGTGGTGGCAGCGGGCGTCGGGCTCCCTCCCAGCAATCCAACACAAGCAACCCCCGAAGCAGCCATGCTCCGTGAGCACCTGTGTGGTGCGGAAGGTTAAGACGCCGTGACGCCGCGCTAACCACTGGCGGAACTGGACGAACAGCCTCGATCGTCAACCGGCCGGCAGATGGTGTTGCTAGTCGGGAACTCCTCGGCGCGCGCTGGGCTTGCCAGTTCCCCAGACGTGAGGCCCCGACGCCGGCAATAGACCGACGCCAGACAAATTGAACAACCAAGCTGACATGGCGCAACCTTGTTTGACACCCGATCGGATGTCAAACCAGGGCGACATGCCAGCTTCTACTCGCACGCAGGCTGAGTTCTCTCTGTAAAGAGACTTTACAGCCTGCAGCAAGAGTCCGTTCACATTGTACTGGGGTAGTATCTCCCATAATTTCGCTCTTACAACTCTGTCAAACGCCTTTTTCAAGTCCACAAAAGCAAAGAAAACTTTTTGGTTAGCGGCCAAAAATTTTTTCGTGATCATGCAAAGGGAAAAGATCTGATCATCTACCCTTTCATTCTACAGGTCAGCGAGCAACCTCGAGAAACATTAACTTCTCGCCAGAAAAGCTTCGTGTTTTCCCTGAAGTTGTTCGTTAACCTTTCATCTCTTTCATTCTCTGCCTTTTCACACTTCATCTTTATCAGTACTTTCGTCTGGTGCTTTTGTAGCTTATACTCTTTCTTTTTTATCTCTCTCGTACTTATCCGTTTATCCGTACCTGAAACTTTATAATCGTGCCATGCTTTCTTCTTTTTTTCTACAGCATCTTGCACTTCATCATCCCACCATTCGTGACGCATTTTGCTAAAGCCTTTTTTTCCTTTACCACATACCCCTATCGCTGCTTCCTTCATACAATCCCTAAGTTTCTGCCAACATACTTCAACATTTTCATTTCCAGATTCACCATCTTCAGGCCACATCACATGTTAGAGTTTTATAAAAAGAAACAACTTAAACTTAAATATAAATATCAGTATTTAACAGTTAATTAGTCAGAATATTAAATATACTGTACATTAAATTAGAAGTGAATTCAAAAATATATGAGGAACATAATTGTTTTCATGGGAACGAAGTGTTATAACACTAGGTTCCCAAGTGCCCTCTACCTACCCTGCTATGTATGATAAGAATAGGAAAATTGAACTAAAACTAAATCTAAGGGAACGCTATATGAAGTAAAAAGCTCATTTTCGAGCAACTTGGAACTTACTTTCCAACGCATATGCACTTTTAAAGCCAGATACAATTTAACGGCGCGGAACGAAGAGTGGCGAAAATGTTCTAATTGTTTAAGTACCGTAATTCCAGTTAATTCTATCGAGGTAATTTTCCAAGCGGTTATTTTTTAAGAAATGATATTGTCTTTAGTTTCTTATTTTACTACTACCTGCTATTTTCAAACATCACCATTTAAATCGCGGAACTTAACGCTGCTGTGTAACCAGATCAGGAAAATAACCATTATTAAAATATAGAAGTTCCCAATAAAGTATATTCTGCATAGACCTTAAATAGCAATAATGTTTTCATTATATTCTTTTTAAGCTTTAGTTTTAGTACACAGTTTCATAAAATATAATATAATATTAATATCAATATTGCAACATTGTGAGTTTTTAAGATTCACGTTGTATCCCGCAAATTGCAGTGTAGCCAGAAGGAATCACGCAAATCACCTAGTGTTACCATTAAGACACTATCGTTCCCCACTTGCCGCCGAATTCTAGAGATATTGCGTGTTGAAAAACGGAACTCAACGCCGCACTTTGTCCCAACGCCAGATCGAAAAAAATATCAAGGTATACTACTATTTTATATACTCTTATGTATATGTATGTGTTATATATTAATTATGTGAGTAGAATTGTGTCTGAATTGACATTTATAATTAATAATTATGTTGTGAGTATTTAGAAAATAAATCAATATTGCTTTAGGTTCCCTGACGTTTGTTTTGGTTGACACACGTGTTAGTGAAAATATCTTGTTTTAGTGTTGAATATCTCTATTTTACACAGTGAAAACAATATATAATAGTGTAAATAGATCCATACTAATAAGGTGATTGGTTATAGTAAGTAGTTGTATTGTTTTTAGCTAGATTAGATTTATTTTATAGTTAGGTTATTTTTTTTTAAATGGATCCTGACCCTCCACCTGACCCCTCTGATCCCGGGGGAGGTAATGTAAATTTTGCAGCACAAATAGTGTCTCGGAAAAGACAAGGTGAGGAAGCATCCTCTAATCAAGATGGTGCTAAAAAAACGATTATAGATCCATCCACCGCTACTCCTTCTATCCAAAATGTATGGATCCACCCTTCCATGTCCGAAGCCCCAAAATCCTATATTAGTACTGACAAAGGTCCCTTTATCGTGTATGTGTCAAGGGAATCTCCTGATCCATCTGCAGGTACATCTATAAAAGCGATTAAATTTGGTCAATTTCTCCATACTAATAAAATTACTGATATAGTCAATGATGGAGTTAAAAATGTTGGTCGCAATAAAATCAGTGTCCAGTCTACATCAGTTGAAGCAGCAAACAAATTTTTAGTTAATCCTGTTCTCGACGCCACGGGTGTTTCTGTGAATTTAATATTAAGGGATGTTCTCTGTTTCTATCACAGTATGGAAAAGATACTCGTTGATTGCATCATTGTTAGCACCCGCGAGAAATTCTCAGTGTACTGGACAAATTTTTCGAACCAGAGTTAACGAAATGTGATAAATTTCATTAACGCCGGCAGTTACCTGATCAGATGATGTATGTGAAGACGAAGGAGTTTGCGTACGAGGCGGCAGTTCAGACATATCTCAACTGTCAAGCGACGTTTCCAAATTTATACGCCAATATTGCGGGACTGAAGCAAACTCTGTCTGACGTCACGGTACCTATGGAAATCGGAAGAATTAAATCGAACGAGTGTCGACATTGTGCACGGGTGCACAAGCCGGGTGAGTGTTGCTCGTTTTCCTCGTACTGTAAACGTTTTGGATATATCGCAGCCGCTTCTAATAAGAAACCTAACAAGGTGCACCAGGCGAGTGATGGGGCTCAGAGCGGCGCTCCTTGCGGAGAGGCGTCTTCAACTGAAAACATGATGGGAATTTACATTTCTGTTGATAATCATAGACTTACAATAGTAGCAGTTACTTTAGATGACGTCAAGCTGTCAATGGAAATGGACTCTGAAGCTGAATTCTACTAATTTAAAAATCATAACGTGGACTATAACCCGTTATAAGTGTTAGATATTGTGAATGTTCGCGTAGTACTCGGACATACGTCAGCCCAATGTGAGCTCGTGATGGTTTCCGACCATTGACTAAACCAGTTGGGAAGAAATTGCTATGCACTTGACACTCTACGCTCCTCTAGGTCTGATGAAGGTGAACAAGCTAGCTTTCAGTGTGATGCAGCCCCGAGTTTTTTCCAGAGAGTAATGTAAACAACCCTCGCGGGAATGGAAGAAGTGGCATATTTAATAGATGGTATTACCATAGAAGGAAGAACATTACATGAACACAATCAACGGCTAAGAAATGTGTTATTGAAACTTCAAGCGATGTGCTTGCGTCTTAAGTTGAGCAAATGTGTGTTTGCCGCTGATAGTACTACGTTATTAAGACATATATAAGGCGGAAAGCCTGCACCCGTCCCCTGCAAAGGTGGAAGAGATACAAGAATAATCGGCTCCAACTAACAAAGAAACTTTAAGGCCCTTAAGGGCTTTTCTAGGCTTGTATAACTTTTATAAAAAAAATGCGAAACAAAGCAACCGTGTTAGAACCATTATACCGCTTGCTTGACTCTAAGTGGCCTTGAAGATGGAGTAAAAAGGAAGCATTCGAGATGGCTAAGGAGTTCATATCGTCAAATCGTACGTTGGTTGTTGATGACATTAACAGAGATTTGCTCTTCATATGTGTACTGGTCTTAGAACCTAGGTGTTACGATTATAACTTTTTATTATGATTATTTAGCAGATAGACAGTCCCGGAGACATCGACAGCGACTACAGCCACTGTTAGATACGTTTTACACTTGGAAGAGCAGCCTAGAGAAATTTGCACGTGCGCAAACTCACTAAGAAGGATCCTATATTGTGGGAAGTTTCGTTTCATGTTTTACATGGTTGGCCATGACATAATAGCGACCCTGTGCTGCAATCGTACTGAACATGGACTGAGGCTCTTTCATACAATAGTGTATATTGTGATGCAATAGAGTCATTATACCTGCGGCTTTTTAAGACCAGGTACTTATACTTTTATATGCTTCACATGCGAGAATCGTCTAGGCAAAGGTATATGCTAGAGGTTACGTATAATGGGTGGGCATGGATACCAGATCGAAAGAACGGTGAGTGCGTGTGAACTATGCCAGGCTGTTAGAAGACCCACAAACGTAGATTACTTCAGAGAAAGCGCGGGACCGTGTTAACGTAAATGCGGGACCATTCCTAGGAAATCATTTCTTATATTGATTGATAGTTACAGCAAATGGTTTGAAGCTGAAATAATTCCCTCAATGAGTGCGGCCAGTGTCTCCGTAGTTTTAAGGAAAATATTTGCTACACAGGAAATTTCAAAGATTGAAAGGATAGTGTCGGACAATGGAAGAGCGTCTAACTGTAACACCACAAGTAATCAAGATGAGGACCTGATTGCTGATAAGCGTACTGCTTGCAGCTCAATATCTGGAACACTAAATATGTCTATTGAGATATCGCCACCAGAATTGTGGCCAGATATAATTGGAATCCCAAGCACCAATCAGTAATACTTTGTAATTAATTATGTTGTAACTGTTTGATTGTCTGGTACTGATTACTTCAACATGTATTAGTACTGAAGAATGATATGTTATATATTAATTATGCGATTACAATTATGTATTAGAATTGACGTTTATGATTTATAGCTATGTTTTGGGTATTCATAAATGAAATCAGTTTTGTTTCATACTAAAAACTTGTAGTATTATTTTAATATGTATTTTATAGATATATAATATAGTCTACAGACGTTTCACGGATACATACATATGTATCCGTATACGTATAGGTATACGTAGTGTATTGCACCAATTTTCGAATATCGGCTCAGAACTGAATAGCAATCAAATCGATTTACGTGAGGATTGTACAGCAATATATATCTGTCTATGTCAAAGCATTTTGTTTTTATGATAGTAATTGATTTATACTAGTCGTCACTCGTAACTTTGCTATCGTGCTCTCTTAGGCTCCCTTACATATATTCATGGCAAATTTTAACTTTTTATGTCCAATAGTTTCCCTCTGTCAATCACTCAGAAAGGGAAGAGCCGCCCTCAAACTGTAGTCCATATATACAACTTCAACATTATTTTAATAGATGTTTTAAATATTTTGATATTATTTTTTGGTATAAAAGAAGGTTTCCTACTCGGGGAAAAGAATTGTTTTTATTTCCCTAGTGTTGTGTGACAAACGCGACGTTGAGTTCCGACACTCAATACGGTCATGTCTCTTCGGGCGGAAGTTGGAGGAGTGTCTTAAAACTAGGTTCTCCCTACCTAAACTACTGTTTGCGAAACCCATTATGAGAGTAAAAAATGTGTACTTAAGAAATCATGATGTGAAATCATCATTTGATTGATTTTATTATTTACTTTTATAAAAAGATAAAAAAGCGGCAGGATTTCAACCTGCGCTTTTTAAAAACCATCCAAAAGCTCTGATCACTAAGCCATACGTTGAGGACGTAACAAGTAACATCAAGTAACATTGAAATGCGCGTTAAAACTTATCAAGAAAAACTGGACAAGCGCGAGTCGGGATCGCCCACCGAGGGTTCCGTAAAAAAAATAAAGTCTCGAGCTTTTTCTGAAATGCAACATTAGCTTAGCTAGAGCCGCCTTTAATCTGATACCAAATTTTGCCCCCCCCCTCCTTTAAGGCTTATTTTATGGGATTTAACTACATATGTATAGATTTCAGATTTTTTCCTGAACTAGTACTATTTGTATTATCTGTAGATGCTAGCTGCCAAATTTCATAATTCTAGGTCAATCGGAAGTATCCTATTAATTTTGATTCCCTTCATAGTGTCGAAATACGCGTTTTTTGCGATATCTTTTTTTTAAGTAAATGTAGAAATACAATTTTTTCAGGACATCATGAGACCGTAGATCAGAGTATATGGCTTAAATTTCAACTCGATATTTCCAAGCATTCTAGAGATAAAGGTCTTGACAGACAGATAGACACACAAACAGACTGATTACCCGATTATTGAGGGATTATTGACGGACGGATAACAAAGAGATCTTATAAGGGTTCTTTTTTTCTTAAGATGTTTGGAACCCTAAAATTAGGTTTAAATCCGGCTACTTTCATACATTTCATACATTTTATAAAAGTATTTTTCGTTTTAAGTGCCGAATAACACTTTAAAAATATTAAAATTATTGTTTTTTGAAGGTGTGTGATTGTTAATTATTACTTACTTTGTTATTGATTCTATAATTTATAAGTTTCATATAGTATAATATACCCGATTATTGAGGGATTATTGAGGAATATTATAAAGTTTTATATGGTAGGCAAAACCTAGTGTCAAGATAATATGGTTCTCCGTTTTTAGCTGCCCTAATTTAAAACATTACGTGGGAGTTCGTAAATTTAAAATCTTCAAAATGAAAAATGGAGTGTCTTAACTTTAATATACCTATGCCTAACCACCCATACAATTTTCAACATGCATTAAAGTAACAAAATTATTGTACCTAATTATCTAACAAGATGTAATCTTATCAGTAATCCATCCATTGTCCTTTAAAGAAGACATTCTTTTATCCACTCCCCTTAATCCAAAAGGCGAAATCATTTACGACCTTAATTCCTAAAAGCCTCAAGAAATGTTGCGGAAATTATTATCCAATTATGTATTATGGAATAGCATTATATGTCGATGGGTAGTTCGTTTATTTGTTATAAGTTTAAGTTATTATTATGAGGCCGTAGTTCGATCCCCACTCCAGGAAATAAAATGTTTATTTAAAATTTATTTCTATTTCTCGCAGCGTTGAGTTTCACCACTCAACGCGCAATGCCTCCAGAATTCAGCGGAACGTGGGGAACGGAGTGTCTTAACACTAGGTTCCCTCTGCCTACTGTTCTGTATGCGGGACACAGAGTGAAGTTGATTAAAGATTGACAGTGAAAACAGAAACTTCTTGCCGGCTCTTCTCAGCGCCACGACGGTCTCTATTACTAATAAGTCATTAAAATCCGTCTCATAATTTAAAATTTTTAAACTTTATCCACTACAGATAATTTAAAAGGACATAGCCGCTAATAAATTTTTATCATTTAATCGTACTTGTTAGCGGTGCCAAAGCTCAATGCCTGAAATAAAAAAAGCAAGCAAGCTCGACTTTGGACATCCACATGTCGAGTGGGCCAGATGGCATCTCTTTTTTAGCTGAAAGCTTCGATCATGTTCTCACTAGGCGCAGCATCAAGGTCCCTATCGACGGTTTTTTACTCGGAATACATTTCTGTGAACGCTGGCGTCCCCCACCGCTGTGAGCTGCGTTTACGTTGTTTCTTCTGCATATCAATTACATGTTAATAAGTTCTAGCATTTAATGCTATGCAGACCATAGCATAGTGGACGCCGTATACTCCGGGAAAAAACTTACCAGTGCCGGAATAAACTTATGTCTTCTGTTGCGAAATCCTTCGGGAATGCCTCCTTATGGTATGAAAGGAACTTGGTATAATTCAACCACCAGAAGACACAAGCTTGCACGTAAATTACTAAAAAAGCCCTATTTGTCGTGTCTTGTCAGTCTTCCAAAATACTCCCCTTATAGTCGCGCCCAGTATCAGCATATTAGGCCTTGATGTTCCGAGTGACTGGCAGTAACGTGATCATTTGGAAAGCAAGGCCAAGGTGGCCACGACGGAACTGGAAGTCATCAGCAGAGAAGACCGTACTTCACGTCAAAACACCGATTGGCTCTCTAGAGGGCCCATATGGATTAATGTTCTAATCTCTGGGATAGTCCATCCCAGTAACAGCTTGAAACATTTAATTGCATATTACGTAGAGCATCATTGGGGACCCAATGATCTGTTGAAGACTTGGCTCTTTTTCTTTGCGTAGAGACGTCTCCTCGTTGCGCGTTTTCTACTTCATTTATCATCAGGAGTATTGTGGGAATCTGTTGGACCTGTTATGTGCCGCCAATTTTTTTATTCGCATAATACATTACAAACTAACATATCAATCACACTATCTAGATACGTGGCACTCCCTTACTGTGTGGTTTCGTAGGAAACTTCTGTCCACGCGCACGCAACGCAAATACACCTGTAGCTCCTTTGGAGTTGTACCGTATCGTGGGTGGCGGTGATCACTTACCATCAGGTGACCCATACGCTCGTTTGCCTCGTCTTTCTCGAAAAAAAGCTAGAAAGTTTCCAAGTAAGCAGTTGTGGATTTGACTCCCACTTAGAGAAATGAGCTATTTTTATTTATTATATCCCTTCATATGCAATGTCCCGAAAAGGGCGGAAAGCAGGGAAAGAAGTATCTTTACACTTACCTTTGATCTACCTGATACAGTGTGAAGCTAATAATATAAATAAGTGTTTATTTTAAAAAATAATCACTTAAACAATTAGAACATTTTTGCCACTCTTCGTTCCGGGTCGTTAAATTGTATCTGGCTTTCAAAGTGCATATGCGTTGGAAAGTAAACTCTAAGTTGCTCGAAAACGAGCTTTTTACTTTATTTAGTGTACTTTTAGTTTTAATGGGAATTAGATGTTATTTTTATATTACTTTTAAATAAATGTTATGTGGTTATTATGTTTAGGCAGTCGTGGCATAGTGGTACAACATTTGACGGTAAAAAATACGAATTGAAGTGTATTAACTCTAGGTTCCCTTCCCAGCTTCCCTTTGTCTATCTTATTATCTTCGGGAAATAGCGTGAATCTTCGTTTTTTAACTTACTTTATCCATTATACGACAGTTGACTGACGGATATGAGTTAAAGATAAAAGTCAAAAATATCCAGCGTAGTGGGAGGCCAGTTTGGATAATTAATTTACTACCAGTGTCAAATGCTCTACCAAAATATGAGATGACGATACATGAATTAGCAAGGGTCGAAACTATAAAAAATATAGTATTTTTATAATATATACATATTATTATATTGTAGGGACGTGTTTAGATGTAATACATAAAAGATAGTGGGTTCGATATCTGTTTCCGGGGAATTATTCTTCAAAAAATCATAAAACGCGTAATGTTGATAGAACTTACAGTTCATTGGAAACAAGTGGTCAGAAAGATCATAAACTTAGGAACGAACTGATTAGGAATAGTTTTAAAGCTATTTTGTACTCGGTAGAAGTACGTGCGAGAGGCATAACAGTGAAATATCTCAATAGTTTGCTAAAAAAAATTGATCCGTATCGAACTATCAGCATCTAGCTTTTAACACGTACTTCAAAGTACGTGTAAAAAGCACTAATCGAATAATATCAAATTTGGTTAAGTAGAGATAAGCTTGTACAGTGGAGTTAATGAATATTTGTATATAAAGTGGCTCCCTTAAGTCTACACTTGGATCTGTCTGTCTGTAAGTCCCAGGCACTACTCTAAGCTCCTTGCCGTGCAATGCGAAGGGCCACAGAGAAAAAGTAAGTAAAAAGTAAGTAAAAAAGTAAAGAGAGTGTAGAGTAGTGATAATAAATGAAGGTAACTAAATTCTTAGAGATATAATAAATCTTGTTAGAATTTTTATCGTCATATTCTCTTATATTCCGGTATGTACGGTAAGCTGTCTGTTTTTAAATTATGCGTGCCGATATACCTTTCCACATTTGATACACAAATAGAGATTAGTAAGTAACTTTTACTTTTGTTAACTTCATTCTTTTTACTACTATAAGCGGGTTTCGATTTTCCCGGATTGAATTGAAAGGCTGAAATTTACTCCGCATTTTGTTAACTAAAACTAAGAAATGAAAATAATTTAAGTACAACCACTTCCCCAAGTCTTGATCGAACTTACAACCGACCGCATCAATGGTTTTATACAAATTATATTTTTTCTACAAGAAATATCTAATAATACCACTACAGTACTTTCCCATTTTTATTGTAATGGGAAAACATTAAAATTCTATAAGCGAGAACAATTTATTTGCACCAAACGTTCGGTATACGCTCTCAAGACATTTATAGGTGGCAATAAAATTGATAATATCAGAGTAATAGCTCTATCATATTGTCTACTTACTACGACACGGTTTTTATTTTTATGAAGGAAATACCTTACAATTTGTATTTATTTGTAAATGTCTTTTGAGTTAAGCTTGAGGCATAAAGGATAAATTTTATAGTACTATTGGGATATCGGAATTTGCTGTTGAGTATTTATTTACTTTGTGCTATAAAATACATTTGAAAAGTAAATGTTATTTTTATATGAAATGTTTCTTACTTATTTTCTAATACATAACCTTTCGATTCAACGATCGTTTCAATGATAATCTGATGACGGATGATGATGAGAGATGATAAATTTTTACACGTTGGATGAATTTTCATTTACTTGATCTAGTAAGAAGATAACGCGCGGCGTTGACAAGCGCGAGTCGGGCTCGCCCAGTGAGGGTTCTGTATAGATCCGTAGTTCTGATATGTGCTCTGGGATCAGCGTGACGCTATCTCTAGCTTAGCAGGCGGAATATTTAAAACTAACTTAAAAACTATATCAAAAGCCCAAACATAAAGTTGTCAACTTGGTCCAATATTTTTAAGAATTCAAAATTACTTGACAGAAACAAAGTAATTACTTGATTCGGTGACGTAAGAACAAAGCCTTATTGACTGACTGCGAAGGTTTTAACTAATATCATTGCAGATACTTACATTTATTACATGCAGATACTTACATTTTATGTATTATAATATAGGGAAATTTCAGGTAAATATTGATTTTTCTACAAAAAATAAAAAAAAATATCTTCATGATATTTTCCACATAGCAGAGTAGGCAAAGGGAACCTAGCATTTAGACACGCCATTCCCCACTTTCTGCCGAATCTTTATTTCTCTAAATAAAACATATATTATATAATATCTGATCTTATTTTTGTTTGCTTCAGGCTATTTGTTTCATAAAGAAGGGTACGCACCGCCGAATTTTCGGGACATTGCGTTGAGTAGTGGAACTCAACGCTGCGTTTAGTTTTGTTCATAAAGCGACAACGTTCCCTACGCTGTTTCTTCTGCATACCTTTAAAAAGCCCATATCTCTCCACCTTAAAGGCTGGAGACGCTCCTCTAGTGTTGCACGGGATAGTGATCATTTACCATTAGGTGACCCTAGTTTGCTTTCTCTATTCCATAAATAAATAAATAAATAGAATTCATGAAAATTTTATAATCCTTTTCGAAAAGTAAATCAATGCAAAACCTATTATGTCTTTAAAACCTGCTCTAAAACTCCAAATACCGTGTGTCAATATAACTGAGGCCAGTCGTGGCGCATGAGCACAAAGTGTGACAGTAAAAACGACTGGTTGTGGCTTCAATTGCCATTCGAGGAAAAGAAATATACAAAATTAACATTTTCATTTCTTCGCTCTGGTGTTGAAGTAAAGCGCGGCGTTGAGTTTCGCCACTCAACACGCAATGTTTCCAGAATTCGGCGGAAAGTGGGGAACGGATTATCTTAACACTAGGTTTCCTTTGTCTATCCTGTTGCGTGCGTTTTTATCAATATAACTAAATATATTCATATTCATAATTACGTATCCGCTTTTCTCTAAATAACACGTCTAGCCCATTACAGTGGCGTGAGTTTCATTGACACGCCGTGATTCATGTCTGTTGGCCGCCGTCCAGATAAGTGTGTAATCAAATATGATCTTTCGCGTACAAATGATTCTATGTAACATCAATGTATAAAATATCTAATTTATATAATTAAAGCTTCACACCTTTTCCAGTATAGCAGGCTACGCAAAGGGAACATAGTGTTAAAACACTTGGTTCCCCAATTCTTGCTCAGTTTTAGGGATATTGCGTTTATTGTGGCGGAACTCGATGCTGTGTTCTATTAGAGTGAACAAATGATCGTAATTTAAATATTTTCATTTCCCAACACAGATAGATTTTTTCCGTGTGAGAAAATGTGAGAATCAAACTGACAATCGGACGCTGTTTATTGTACCACGACAGCCTCTTTTTTATGTTTGCTTTTGTGTTTATTTGCATATTATGAACATCAATTCAGAACGTTATCAATAATCACTAAGTTATCCATGTATTCATGCTGGATTAATTTAAAGATGTAATTTTTTTGAAGGCCGTCTTGGCGCTGGGTCACACTGGGTCTCTAAACTGCCCCACCTAGGGGGACTGTAATATTTAATATTTTCATTTCCTCGCTCTGGTAACGAGACAAACCTCGGTGTTGAGTTCCGTCACAAACTTTCAGAATTTTTCGGAAAATGGGGAATGCAAGTGATTTAATGGAAATGGAATGTTTTAGCTTAACCTAGTGTAGGTTTCCAGGTTCCCCCTATCTACCCTGCTATGCTGGATACAGTATAAAACCAAAAAAAAAAATAAAAAAAATATTTTTTGAGTGTTGAAACCTAACGCTGTGCTTGCCTAATTGGATGGGGGAAGCATAATAATATTCTCACCATAATAACCATAGAGTTCACAGTCAGACATTACCTCATAGAGCCTGAGGCTATTTTCATAAAACATAAATATTTCTATATATAATCAGAAAAAATCAGCTTCACGCTGCATCCCGCACACAGCAGGGTAGGCAGAGGGAACCTAGTGTTAAGACACTCCGTCCCCCACTTTCTGCCGAATTCTGGAGGCATTACGTGGTGAGTGGCAGAACTCGACGCCGCGCTCCATTCCTCATGTTCTGGCGAATTTTCGTGTTATGTGTTGAGTGTCGGAGCTCAACACTGCGCTTCGCCTCGTCACTGGTGAGAGGAAATGAAAATATTAAATTACTCTACTTATACTTTTCCGAGTGGCAATCGAACCAACATGCGTTGTGTTTACAGTCACATACTTGTGCCCCTGCGTCACGACGTACGAGAAATAGATTAAAGTAATTATAAATAATATCTAGTTATAATAAACGAGTTCTTGCCCGCGACTTCGTTTGCATAGTATATTAAACGTAAGATAAACGTAGATATTCAGGAGATCTTCTCTTAGTGCTTCGTTATATTACTTCGGAAGGAGAATTCATGCCAAATAACATCGTGCTACGGAACTACGCTTAATTCGGCAATTTTACATTGTCTGTCGACTGACAGACTGAGTGACTACTCAGTAACGGAAAAGTTGATATCATACTAATATTATAAACGTGAATGTAAGTTTATTTGTTACGCTTCCTCGCCATAACTACTCAACCGATTGTCATGAAACTATGTACGTATATTCTTAGAGGTTTTAGAATGGACATAAAATATCTTTTATTAAAAAAATATTATCTATTGGCTATAACATAAAAATAAGTTTAAGTGAGAGAAGCTGCATTAGATGCGCTAGTAGAAAACAAATTATTATAAAATTTTTACTATATTAAATAGCATCGTGCCAAATTTTTCAATATTAATACAGTTCAACAAATAAACAGCATATTATAAAACTGAAATATCATTATTCAACGTGCATTTACTAAAAAGGGCATAATTTACAAATTCAAATAGATGTAATGGTCATTTTTCAAACTGTTTCCTTGGCGTGGCTCCAACGGTGATTCAAGACGTTTTGGTACAATTAAGTATACTATTTGTTATACGTTTTATTACCATATGAAAAGCATATGTTTGGTTAATTGCTATTTGCAATACTAAATGTATTAAAAATATAATATTAAAATAAACGTTGCGGCGGTCGTGGTGCGGTAACGGTGTTTGAGTAAAAACGGAACGGTTGTGGGGTCGATTCCCTATCGAAGGAATTAATTATTTTTATTTCTTCTCCCTAATATCCAGACAAAGTGCGACGTTGAGTTCCACCTGTCATCGCGTAATATTAAAAAAACAAAAATCATGCAAATATCCTCATATGTTTATCAGCGTTGATATAATAAAAATAATTAAACACATAAGAACATTCAGTATAATATCCCTAGAATTATATGAAAACACATAAAATAAAGCACCTTATAAAATATATATTTTTTAATTTCATAACATAAACTCATCCCTCTCTTAATCTTGGTTATTTGTAAGAAGTAATTCCATCGCAATTTAGGCCACAAAATTTGTATGACAAATAAGAAATCTTTTGTTAATGATCACTGTTTGTTTCATAATTGTTGTATTCTAAATGTTCTAGTATGTTTAGACACCGTATAAGCGATGGTTGTAGGTTCAATCTTCATCCTCCTTTTATTTTCCCGCAATAAAACGCGGCGTTCAGTTACGTTTCGATTAAAAAATCTTAATTGTTCTTAGTATCTATACTTTTTTAAAAGTACTGTTATTATTGCATTCAATTTAATTTTAAGCTAAATGCCCAATATCCTGAGTAGTAACTTTAATTTTCTAAGATCATTTAAATTTTCTTCTTATACTTTGTACGCTGCATTTCTCTTTACTGTCTAACGATGTCTTTTCTTTCTATAAATTGTAAAACATCTAGATTGCACTCTGTTCATAACAAAAGATCTAGAATGGAATTTTGTTTTGGTCGAAGTTATATAATACTTACTAAGATAGAAAAAGAATGGAAAATGTATACGACAAGCTATACGAATAACACATGCTACGTGAAGATAATCGTTAAGTTCAATATTAGATGAAATAATAACAAGGTCGTCGTGACGCACTGCAAACGCGATAGTTGTGGGTTATTATTATTTCGCAAAAGGAACTTTTAGCATTTCCGCGTTTTAGCAGTAAGACAAAGTATCGTATTGAGATCTGCTACTCAACACGCAATATCTTGAAAATTGGGCGGAAAGTTGGGAACAGAGTGTCGTAACATTAGGGGACTACATGAGTGACACAGTGTGATGCTCTTATTATATAGATACCAGAAAGATATTATTGATCTAAGTTACTGTATTCTTCTATTTTTTTATAATGTTTTTAATAGGAAATGGTTGATACCACTTCTAAAAAAATCGTTCGTTGCTCTTTTCTAACCACGAGCTCCTACAAATTGGTAATGTGATTTCCTCGAGACCTCAAGGTGTGGAATTACAAAGAATGTTTTTACTTGAAAATAGAAGTTGAAAATGAAAAAGTTATGTTTACTTTTGTTATTTTTAGCTTGATATAACGATAATATAATACTATAGATAATTGCAATTTGTCGAAATAATTATAAAATATTATTCTGACGTTTACAGGTATCTTTTTCTTCACGCTGTTCTCTTGCTGGGTAGCCAGGGAGAACAGAGTGCCATATCTACGGTCTCCGCATACCTCTTTCGCTTCGTCCACTATCATCAATCTTTTCATACATATCGTCATTCTTTTTACATGATCTTCCTCCAGTATCATTGATATTATGTTTTCGAAGGTTAACCAAGGCTCTTACCGATTGCAGGTCTTAATTTCGCAAATTGTTCCACGGAAACGTAAATCTTTTTCGTTTCTATGTGTTGGTAAAATAAAAGCACGGTGCTTAGTTCCGTAACATAATATCTTTGTAATAAAGAAATTTTTCTCACAGATCTACAAATATGTATACATAAAAGAAAAATATAAAAAAAATAAAAATAAATCGAAACTAGGTTAAGGAATGTCTTTAGATGTAAATGCAACATCCGTTCGTCACAGATCAATTGCTGAGGCGATACGCTTTATGATAACAATGCTAAGTGACCCTTTGTAATAAGCCATATGTAATACGTTATTTTATTGTTGAAAGGTTACTAATATAACCAACCAATTTATGGTGATTCAATGCGATTCAAAATTTTTCTTGCAAATTCTGAATTCAGAAGAATACAAAAGAGTACACAGTAAAGTAGAAGAACAGTGAAGAACAGGCACAACACTAGACGCTTAAATTAAAACTCCTATACGATTATAAAACAATGTATTGTTCTATTATTGTCCTAAATTATTTTTATTATAGTAATGTATTTTTATTCTTTCAAAATCTTATAAACTAAATAACTTTTCTTTTATTACAGGTTCGACCAAAACCATCCAAATGAAGTTTCAGTGATGGAGTACAGTGATCAGTGTCAGTGAATATGTGGTCAAGATGAAGTTGTGGAAGAGCCTTAAGATATCGATAGGCAAAAACGATCCAAAAAACTATCCACAAGGTCTTCCACACTGGGGGCAGGGGTATGAATTGGATGGTAAGTGCTTTTTGTAAATATATATTATATTGTATATTATTTCGTTCTGTATTTTTGTCCACTTAAGACCAGTTGTGGCGCAGGGGTACTAAGTATAACTGTAAAAGCGATAGGTTGTGGATTCGATTCCTACTGGAAGAAATAAAATATTTCATAATCCAATTTTTTCGCTTTGGTGTCGGGGCAAAACGCGGTGCTGAATTCCGCCGCTTAACGCCCCCACAAAAACAATACTTCCATAATTTGGCAAAAAGTGGAGAACAAAGAGATTTTTTGGGAAGTGTCTTAATGATGACATCGATTTGTAACTGATTCCTCGAACACTTATTAAATATATTATTTAATGAATAATGCTTTGGCTTGTAATGTGTCTAGTGGTTAGAATCATTTTACGTTGTGATCGTGAGTAAACCAAAATCCTTTAGAAATTCAGAGGTGTTAAGAAAGTTATATTTGCAACACATGAGTTTTATACAATACTCTCAGAAGGTATCGTTCTAATAAGATGTATGACATCAGAAGTTTATTTAAATAACTAAAACTCTAATCAAACTCTAATCAATATTACTTTGTCATAATTCGAAGCTCCTCCAAAGAAAAGCTAAGAGCGCCTATCTTCCTCTCCGCTATAACTGTCGTTAGTAAAAATAACTGTAACTACAGTTATTTTAAAAAGAAAGTTATAATAAAAGGAAAAAAACATAAGGGCACCGCCCCGTCCCTACACCGTGGATTTCCACCAGATCGCGGCTTCAATTATCCTTATTGAATCCTTCGGGACGTTTGTGTGTCATCTTTGTGAAGGTACTTGTTACGTTTTTTATATTAAAATTATATTAGAATGGTGACTCGTGATGTTGATTGATTTGTAAGATCAATATAAGTCATTGAATCGAAATCACTACCGCAAGGCGGCCGATATGTTAAATAAACGCACGACATACGCCATACAGCCGTATTTCGAGTATTTTTTACGTTCGAACAAGGTATTGGAACCATAGGCGGATACCACCACATACACCAGAGTTCCAGGACATAAAATTGCACTACACACCCGTATAAAGACAGGCGGGCACTACTACCAACACCCGAGGTGGGACATAAAATATCATCACACCTACTAATCTTATACCAAATCGTACAACCGCATTGGTGGTATGTCAATGAGCAACGCCATACAATCATAGCTCACGTACCGCGAGCGCACTGCGAGACGGTATTAGTCATGACATACTTAGTTAATGTCGTTATAACAGTTCGCACAAGCCCATCATGTCAGCCTCCGTGACGTCAAATAACATTCAATATTATAATATTAGTCAAACGTCACTTTGATCCACAATATGTGTCACTCCTAAACATATATTGCCTTTAGAATAAATTCGATCCTAAAAGATCGTGCCATAGAGAGAGAGATTCGATTCGACCTTCGCATTAGAGAAAGAGATTTTTCCAAAAATTAAAAAGTGATTTTTTCAAACAAAATTATAAAATTATCTTTGTAAAATAAAACGCTATTTGCCAATGACACATATTCAGACACAAACCTATAAAAGCGATAATTCCGCACATGCCTTATTCACGAAATCGAGTCGTAGATAATAACGGCGATGTTAAATTGCGTAAAAGAGAACGGCAGATATCCCTTTCTCATTCTTGTATATTTATTGAAAATTAAAAGCGGTAGATAGGCAACGCTTAGTAGTATTTTTGTAGTAGTATGTATTTACGTTATTGGTATCTATTCGTAACTGCGTCACACGAAATACAGTATGAATAAACATCATGAAATGAAAAAAAAGAACCTACGTCTAAGCTATTGAGCTATCTTGATAAATTTATTTAGGTATGGATTTGAAATATTTTACCAAATATGCTGCTTGCGTAGAAGGAGCGCAGGCGCTTCCACCCTGCGTATCAATACCGTAGTTTGACTCGACCGCTGCCTTCTGTCTAAATTAATATGTTATTAAAATATATAGAGTGTATTATTCATAATTAAAGAGTAAAGTTACAGAGTGTCTTAACACTAGATTTATAGATCCCCTCTGCCTACCTTATTACTGCGGGACAGAGTGTGAAGCTAAAGAAAAAAAGTGCCTATTTAGAGAACTTGTATGCGGCCGTGTAATCACGTCTTAAAATAGTACCACCCTTTCTCGTCTCCTTGCGGAAATTATTATATTATATTGAAATTAGTTTCATTTCACCGCTCTGGCAAAACACATTGTGGCGCTGATATTGACCACTAAAAATATTTCGAATTTAGTTGGAAAACGGAAAATAATGTGTTTTGACACCAATTTCTATTTGACTCCTATGTTATATATGGGATACAGCGTGAAGCTAGTTTCTTATAATGATAAAATTTCTTATTTTTTACTAATTTAATATTTAGGGGCCAGTCGTGGCTCAGGGTCACATGCGTGTGACTGCAAACGCGACACGTTGTGGTTTCGATTCACACTGGAGGAAATAAAGTATTTAATAATTTTGAAAAAAAAAACCAAATGTCTTTACCAATTTCATATTGTTTCAAAACGCGGAACACTGATTCAACTAACGATGATTTGCCAATTTCACCCCAACTCTTGAATATACTTCTTTATATTCCGAAAACGAACTGGCGGAATCAAGATTTCAGTCTAAAATAAGAATTTATTCCCTACTGATTTTTAGTTTTAACTTTATTTTAGTAAATGATTATTCAGAGTTTTTCGTTTTCAAATATTAAGTTGTGTGTTTAATTAATGCTATATTTCACTACCGGCTTTGCTCATGTGCAAATTACTAACAATTGTGTACGACATACCAGTTGAGGTCGTGGCGCAGAGGCGTAAGTGTGCGACTGTAACCGCGACAGGTTGTGAGTTAGATTCCTACTCGAAGAAATTAAATGTTTCGTATTTCCATTTTCTCGCTCTGGTAACGAAGTAAAGTGCGGCTTGAATTCCGCCATTCAACATGCAATGCCTCCACAAATCGGCGGAAAGTAGGGAACGGAGTTGTAAGCCTATGGTAACTCTAACTGCAATTATAGTGCGTTATATTGAATCAATTAACATCATGCAGTACCGCAGCAGTAATCGCAGTTATAGCTTAGTGACCGAAGTTACAGTGGGTAACTTGGCAAATCAATCTGTACTATTCCTCGATAGATAGACTGTCTAACACAAATATAATTTATCAATTCAAACCAGCGGCTTCTTAGATTAATCAGAGAACCGTGTTCAATCCAATAAACTTTTTACAAATATTATATTAGCATAGATAACTATTACAGCACTAATTTTATGTAATATTTTTTTGTTAAGATATGCTAATTAATACTTAGAATTAACTATTTATTACTTTTTTGGTCGTAAAACAAAATTAGATATTTTAAATAAATCATCGCCCGCAAGTGTGTTATGTAAATTTTAGGACGTAAAATGGAAAATTCATTTTTTTCCGTTTTTATTGTAATTTTGAGGATATTTTCTTAGTATCTGTTTCCTTTACTCCCTAAAACTACCAATATGCCAAATTTCTAATTTCAAAGTCCATCGACTTGCTTGCTAGCAAGCTAGCTAGCTTGTCATAAAAATCTTCTATTCTACAGACTTTTCTGTATATATGTAAATAAATAACAATTAAATTAAAACATGATCAATATTATTATTATTTTCACTTTATATCTTCTTCTATTTATATTCATTATTCTAATTAGGACCTTTACCGAAACAATTTCAAGGGATACACGACAAAAGGAATAAAGGATGATTTGTTTTCGCCGGGTCCTTTGATAAAAAAACTGCGGAAATCCTGACGTTCGGCGAGTTCATTTAGATCAACCATTTCCTCGTATTATAAAATTTGAAACTATGAAAAGGATAATCTTGGTAATTTCAATTGTTTATATGTTAGAGTAGCCGTCGCTCGCTGTTTTGTTTGCGAGGACTGTCTAAGTCGACTAGTAATGAGTACACACACACTCACACACACACACACAAATACAAACGCATGTATGCATGCACGCATGCACGCAAACACGCAAACACGCACGCACGCACGTACGTACGCACGCACGCACGCACGCACGCACGCATGCACGCATAATTTAGTTCTCACATCTCTGTCAAACGTTTTTTCCAAGTCCACAATAGCACAGAAAAGATCTGATCTATACACCCTCTTTCAGGTCTAGCCTTCTTGAGCCTTCCTCGGCAGCCTTTCAGATGTCTCTTGCATTCTTCTCGCTTATATTTTAGCATAAACTTTACTACCCAAGGTAATCAAAATGATAACCCTATCGCTTGCATAGTCTATCTGTGAACTTGTCTTTATACAAAGGCACGATGACTGCATCTCGCCAATCATCTGGGGTCTCCCCTGATTTCGAACGTAAATTGCACAAAAACCAGAACAAGTCCAAGATGCGTGGCCCACCAAATTTTATCATCTTGGCTACTGCCAAAGGTCAACCGAATTTTGGATTTAATACACATTTCAGATTTCATATTGCACTGAATTTCTTTTATAAATTCAAATTCAAATAAAATTCAATTGAGGCGTCATCACATTCATATATCTATCTCCTTGTAAATAAGTTTATGTAATCTGTAGATGATAATTTTACAAAGATTTATGTTTAATTTCATTAGATTCGAAAACCTAACTTAAATTCTTTATTTTATCACAATTGGGTATGGTTGGTTAGGCTATATATATGACTCAAGAGAGATCACGTTGAAATTGACAGATTTACACCACCCTAGAGCTTATTTAGCTAAGTAATAAACAGGTGTAAAATTCTAAATTTTAATTCTAACAAGTTAAACAAAAAAACTAAATGTTAATTAAATCGATGTGTCCAATAACACGCTCGCCATCCAGACATAGCGAATGACGTATCATTTACCAAAATCGGTTTACAGATTTTACACTCACAAGGGAATAGATGAACGGGCATACAAACATACACGCTAAATACATAACTCTTCTTTTGGGCTTCGGCGCAATCAGGAAAAAAATTGTAATTTAGGTTGTCCCGGAGTTGCTATTTCTCCAATTTTATAATCCACTCCGTAGCTCAAATCCAGTGCTCAACACGCACTATCTCGAATTCCAGCAGAAAGCGGATTATCTTGATACTTAGTTACTATATGCTTACCCACTAAACGCGGTATACAAAGTGATTATTTCCAAAAATATTTATTACTTTAGTTCGTTTGGAAAAATTGTGATAATAAGTTTTCACTTAGCAATTACACATGAGTGTTCTATATAACAAAAAAATTAATACAATCATCATTTAAAAAAATTACACGTCTAAAAACTCTTTTATTTTGAAGTCTACTAACAATTATTAAATCCGGGGCATCTCCATTACGGATCGAGCGCTCGACTCGGGGGAAAAATAGCGTCGTTTTCATAAATCACACCAACCGCTTCCCTTTCGAACTGTTTATTTCAAGTAAAAATATGCAAGTTTTAAAATATTGTACTCCATCATAATGTACTCGTTGCATCAAAACAGTTTAAAATTGTTTTTGGTATAACGGTTTAAATTTGGCATGTATTTTTGGTAATGGTTAAAATTACGTGATATTTTTATTTTTTACATATTTCAAATGACATGTTATTTTTCTCGGCCATCGTGGCGCAGTGAAATAGTGGGGCGCTAACGAAGTGTCTTAATATCAAGTGCCTTCTGCCTACCTGGCTATATGCGGAATACAGTGTGGAGCTAAAAAAAACCAATCTTGAATTAACTTGGAGTAACTTATTCATAAAATATGTAACACTAATTAACCTTAAAACAGCACGAAAAGTACAAATGTAGGTAATTAGGTCTACAGGTAAAAGCTTTTAAATTAATTCAGGAAGTCCTGTTTTAAAAATAAGAGTTACAATACGCTTTTTGTATTGTTACTTTAATACTTTATATCATGTAACTAAAAGATTTTAAATTGAATGTTTTGTAGTAATAGATAATATGAATAAATATTCAAAAATGAATATTCAATAATATTTTTTAGCTAGCACACTGTATTTTGAAGGTAACAGGGTTGGTACAAAAGGAACATAGTGTTAATACTTCGTCCTCCGCTCTCCACTATATTTTCGAAATATTAACTATTGAGTGGTGACGCCTGAAAGGGATTTGCAGAGTAGAAGTCGAACCCAAAGCCCTCATGTTTACAGTCAGATGCTATCTCTCTGCGATACGACGACCTTTTTTAGTATTATACATCACATTTGGAAAAATAGGCAATTAGAACTAAACAAAGAGAAAATTAACGTTATGATTTCTATTACCTTAAGGTTATTACGAAAAAATGGAAATAGTTTTTAATACAAAAAAAAAAAAATTCAAGAGTAAATTGAACTCATTACTATCGTGTGAGTGAAGTCCGATATTTTCCAGCTGCGTTACGACGTCAGCCAAATAATTTTAGTAAAACAAAGCTTATTTTGGCTAAGTTATAGATGGATGTGCACATATAATGAACTCCTTTCATGAAATAACCATTGCAATGATATCAGTTATCCGTGGAGTTGTTAGAATAATTAGTGCATATGCATGTGCATCAAGTTTCTGGTTCATTAGATAGTTCTTAGAAGTTCAATAGATGCTTCTTGCTCTTCATATTATCCACAACTAGCAATTTCTGCGTAAATTGAATAGAGATTTATATAAAGAATAAGATTTACTAAAAAATAAAAAAAAACCGGTTAAAAGAAGTTTAACTTACTTAAGTTAACAAACTTAAATATGCGAGGATATGCACTCATCTTGTATGCAATGAACTACAAATATAAGTTTGTAATGACGTTTTTTCTATGAAATGCCTATAGTTTTTTAGTTTTTTTTAATTTTTCCTTTATCTGTGCTATAATATGTTGCTTTGTAACAAATTTCAAGATTCTGAATTTACCGGAAGTACCAAGCTGGTTTTGGATTTCTGTATCTTTTGATTGCGTTGGCTTAGAAGTTTGATTTTTTCACAGTTCCAAGGATTTTGTCCTTTGCCTGAGTATTTGATGCAAACTTCAAGTTGATACATCCGCATTCCTGAAAAAAAGTATCTTGAAAGATGGACGGACAACAAAGTGATCCTATAAAGGTTTCGTTTTTTCCTTTCGAGGTACGGAACCCCAAAAAATAAAATTAGGAAAAAAGAAAATAATGTGCCATTTCTTGGGTTAGTGATTTTCTCATTCGGGTAACAAGACAAAACGCTGCATTAAGTTCCGCCTCAAAACGAGATGTCTCGAAAACTGGGCAAAAAGTCGAGATACAGCGTGTAATAATAGTTCAAACTATATTAAACTAATATAAATATATTTAATATCGTTTTGCAAGAAGCAACCTTAGAAACAGTATTTATTTTGTGCTCATTAACTGGCTACTGCATGAGGTGTTTACAAACAAGTTTCAGTTTAGTTTCTAATTCATTTTCTGTAACAAATCAAATAGTCACCTATTTTATTAGTTACTGAATATAACTAAGCTATTAACATAATATATTTTGTGACATATTTTATTAATAAAGATTTTTACAAACTTCCCCTACCCTACCTAAGATAATTACTTAGAATTATCGTTTGGCAAGAGAGTACTATTTTTAAATATTTTTTATTATAACATTTTTAAAGTGTTATTCCACAATCAGGAAAGAAAAATACTTATTAAGAAATTTCCCTACAGAGATGCTAACAACATAAATAAGTTGAAACAAGTATATAAGAATTTAAAATTTTCGATTCTTTTAAAAAATGATTCTTAATGTACCCCTTAAATACTGGTAATAAAACTTCGTTGTGGTTAAAGAGAAAATTATCCCTAGATTGGCGAGGGCTTGAATTTGAGAGTGCAGAAGTTATTCAAAAATGTTGCTGATAAAATTAAAAATGCATTTTCGAGATAAATAAATCGTTCTACGATGTTATATTAATGGTATTTTTTCTTGCTTCACGCCGTATCCCCCACATACGAGGATAGGCAGTGGGAACCTGTTAAGACATTCAGTTCCCATTATGGCACGTCCGTTCCCACTTTCCGCCGAATTCTGGAGGAATGTCGTGTGAGTGGCGGAACTCCACGTCACGCTTTGCCTCGTTGCGAGAGCGAAGAAATGAAAATATTAAATACTAGCGACCAGCTCGCAGTTTCGCCCGCTTAAATTTGTGAGTTTTTTTGTTTGTGTAAGTATAGAGAATTACTTTCCTGTTTTAATAAAAAATGTCTGCTTACAGCGCACTGAAGATTTCTAAAGTGAAAATTATTAAAACCGGAGGCGCGTTTAAACCGCGTTTAAACAAATAAATAAATGATTACTGGTAATAGTTTTCAGTTCATTATCATTTATTATCATTTAACTAATTATATTTTTTTAACTTCACATTGCATCCCGCATATAGAAGGATATACAGAAAGAACTTAAGTCCAATAAGATATTTCGTTCTCCACACACAGCTCAAATTTCGAGAAATTATTTGTTTAGCGAATGAACTCAATGTCGCGCTTTATCTTGTTACCAAAGCGAGGAAATGAAAATAGTGTATTACTCCTAGTGGGAATTGAACGCGCAACCGTCACGTTACCTTTGTTATACCAGAGAGATGAAATAAATATAATTAATTTCCCTGATCAAATCCATTGCCATTGCGATTGTAGTCAGATGGCTTTCCACAGTGGCATGTCACATAGCCTTAATTTGTAATGTAACTAACAATTTTTAATAACAAAACAATATAATAAAACAAACTATCTTATTCTACTAGATAACAAAAGGGAATATTAATTATAATGAAATTCTCATTGAATTAGAAAAACAAACAGAATAAAAAAGAAATGTGTACGTCATTGTTTCTACACCAGTCGTCGTGTCATTAGTGATATTGTCTCATCCGGTGTAGAGATGTGCTATACTGAAGAATTCTTTATCGATATCGAAGTTCTCTTATTATTAATCGATTACTTAAATATTTTTACATTTTTTTAATTTTTTTTACTTTATTTTATCCTCCGACATGTGTTTTATAATTCAGCCCATTATTCACTATTACCAATTTCAAAATATTTTTTTTACATTTTAAAGTTACGTATTACAACTCATACATATTTTTTACTAGCGGCCCATTTGCGGCTTCGCCCGCATACTACCTATAAATAATTTATTATGCTTTATATTATATAATTTATACATTTAATCATTTTTCATAATTTTGAGAAAGTGCAAGCACTACGTCGCTGCTTGCTAGGACGAAATCGGCGGCAAGGGCGCCCCTCACGGGACTCGAGCCTAGGCTTGTGGCCGGAAACAGAGCGCTGAATTATAATATATTAATTTTACATTTTCTCAAAAAGTTCACGTCCAAATAACATACTATAAAAACCGAAGATTATCTTCATAAAACTTTCTTGATTATTTTTGTCACAAAATGCCTTATTGTCACTTATTTATAAGAAATATATATACTCGTATGTAATAGAATAGAATTTTTTTGTCCAACATTGTAGTGACGTATAATTAGCTATATATAAGCTACTATATAAGCGCACGCGCTTAAAGCGATATTAAAGCAATTTCATGGCATTCCTTAACATTGTTATTTCGTTATTTGAGGCTAACTATGACTTACACCGCAATGTTATATAGTCTATAGCACTTCTGAAGAATGCAGCTTTCGTACAAAATAAAAATAAACTAAATCGGATCAGTAGATGGCAGTTCTCCGAAACGCACAAATTTCAATTTTCTTGTGTTTACTCATCAATAGTCAATTATTTTAAGAAGATGAATATTATATTAAATACTTAACTAAATAATAAACAAGTAGTCTAGACAAGTCTAATGATTTAGTGTATACAAAAATATATTTTAAGAAAAAACTTTCAAAAAATTGAATATTTTACGTGGAGATTTGGTATATTCTTAGCTAATTTCTTTTCAAAAATATTCGTAATTAAACTATTATATATTTTTTATTTTATTTTTAATGAAATAAGTACATACTTAATGTTTTTAATAATAAAACATGCTTATAATTTATGTGTAGCTCAAACATCGATCTGTAACTGTACTGTAACACACACATCGATCGCGAAAAAAGTTTATAAAAATAAGGTCATTTGATCGAGCGAGCTTTTGTTTTAAATATTGCTACGAAAATACGTTATCTAACGTACTGTTTATTTTGAGTTATAATAATGTTAGCATTCAGAGCTTTAATTTCTGACGGTGCAACGGCCGCCACATAAGTGTTAACAATTTAGAAATAAGTCTTAAATTGGATTCATTGATATCTTTATTTACTACTTTTAGATTAAAAATGTTTCGGCAATCGTTAATATATACTTATATTGACATTTTGAACAAATGTGTAACCAACACATTTCATGTACTTTGAATGAGTTTTTCATAAAATTCCAACGTGTTTTATGTAAAAACATCATTGATTGTGACGTCATTGTCAGTAAAATGGTAAAAGATGGCAATGACGCTGGAAGAGAAGTAGTTGTCTTCAGACAATGATTATTAGCTTTTAGAGTAGACGAATGGGTCTGATTTCAGGCTGTAAGATTCAGGACTACAGCCTATGACATATTACTAATAGGTTAATTCACGGATGGGTCGTGTGATTAATTTTTTAGGATTAAACCAGCTATGACTAAAATTTACGTAGTACCTAAATTTTGTTCGTCGATTTTTCTCGGATTCTATTCTTTTGAATCTTCTTGCTATACCATTTCTATTCACACAACATTCATTGATTTACAACTCACATTCAGTTTCAGTTTAATGGAAACGTTATAAATATTATTACTGTTTCGCATATAGAACAATATAAAAATTAGCTACTTCAACTTAAATTTTAGATTTAGAGTTAATAACATATATCAAAAATTTAACGAAATCTATTAATATTCTTTAGTTGTTTTTATTTTTTTTTTCATTATTCTTTATTTTTTACATCTTACTTTATCCCTAGCGGGATAGTCAGAGAGGACGGAGCGCCAAAAGCCCTACTCTCTCTGTGTTTTACTTCATCCACTGTTACCACTCGTCAATCTCTTTATAAATGCCATGCGGGGGTTTCTTATGTTTTTTCGTGACCTTCCTCCTGTATATATTTCTCCCTAGCGAGGATTTGTGATTCATAAGAGCTGATTTTATGGTTTGGCTGATCCGCTCTTTATCCAGACGTAGCTCACTTCGATCTATGTCCATTCTTGACATCGGAGATGTGTTCGTTCCCCCAATACACCTGCTTCCCCTTTTTTGAACAATGTATGTTAAATCATAGCTACTAACTAGTTTTTATAGGTCTACACACTGCAGAGGAGAATTACGTTTCATTGGTCTTAAGAATTGGATTTACTTTCTTGTTAGACTTAATTATAGTTTTAATGGAAGCTTTTCTTAAACTGTTGCAATCCTATCTATTTCAAAATACATGTTTTACATATGGTAGAAGTCCTGGTTGTCTTTCTACTGGGGGTCTTCTGATAACGCTAGTGGGGAGCAGGTATCTTACTCTGATGAAAGGTATTCTTCACCTATCAAAGCTCGTCCCCTAGGCGTTCAGCGTCGCAGAGTTGGTGGGCTCTTTGAAACAAAGATTTGCCAATGGTAGAAAAATGTGTAGGATGGTGGTAAGATTCACTATTGAAGTATATGAGTATGGTTTCTTTGTTAGCTAACTTAAAATCTTTCAGCCCACCAACAAAATGCTAAGAGGCCTTGACATGTTGAGCCAGTTTATACCTCGGTGTACCGATTTGGCTAACTATTGAAGATACAGTCAGTTTAGTCTTATTGTGTATTTTTGGCAATCCATACAATTTAGGACATTTTACACAGCTAGTTGCGAGAGATTTTATGTTACATATCTTACGTTTCTTTCATTCTTCTTCTGCAACACCTATGCTTCGCTGCCGTATATCAGCTTCGCTCGTCAGCATTGCACAGTGTACCCAAACGTGCAACTATTCTGTTATTTCGTGGTCTCATCAAGGCATCTAAGGCACCGTTAATTCTGTTACCGGCAGCAATACGCCTGTGCGTCTTTTCTTAATTTCTTTCAAATGCAAGAACAGGCTGTGGTCCTTCTTTGAGGGAGGACTTTCATTGGGAAGAACATTTTCCCTCGCATGTCACTTTGTGCCACTTCATGCTGCCAAATTGATATGGCGCAACCTTATTCAATACGTGAGACGTGCCTTATCCTTCTCGCACACATGCAGAGTGATCTTTAAACAGACTTTACAACAAGGGAAGCGATTAAAGTATTGTACCGAGGAGTCTCCCAAAATATCTTATACCCTTGTCAAACACCTTTTCGTATGTCATATTTAACAAAATATGCTGAAAAAAATTCTTGGTTTAGGACCTCCTGCGACCTGCGACACTGCTGTAAAATGTGTGGCAAATTACTAAACAACCTTAGGAATTATTAAAATTTTGTTAGAAGTGTTGCTCGTTAACATTTTATTTCTTTCTTTCTCAGAACTTTCACGCTTCATCTTTATCAGTACTTTCGTTTGGTGCCTTTGAAGCTTATCCTTTTTCTTTTTTAAAAAGCTTTATCTGAGGCCTTATGATCCTAACGAGCTTTTTTTTCTCTACAGTGTCTTTCACTTTATCATCCCACCATTTATCGTGCTTTTTACTAAAACCTCGTTTTCATTTACCACATATTTCTCTCGCTGCTTTTCTCACATAATTTTTAAATATAATGGCAGAGTACACTTCAACATTTCCGTTTTCTGTTTCAAAGATGTCTAATATTTTGGAAGGAATTATTCTTCTTTTATCGATGGATCTTAAAACTTCCAGCTTCTTATGCGATAATTCGACTCCAAGTTTGGACGTCTCATACATTAAAATGAAACAGACTCCTTATTCTAGCAACGACTACATATTGGTCTGTTCCTACATATTGGTGAGTTCCCAGTTCCCACTACATATTGGCGAGTTCCCAGTTCCCAGTAAGCACTTGTGTGTGCACAACTTAACCTTAAATATACTGATCCGCTAGGAATAAGTCAATCATACTTTTCACGGTGAGAATAACGTGCAGAAAAACGTGCGAATGGATTGGTGATGAAGGAATAGCAAAAAAGATTTAATTTCAAGAGAAAAAGAGTATTTAATTTGAATCCTGTTCTAAAGAATCTATGTTAGTACCACAGCATCATTTTCCTTCAGTTGCTTCTCATTATTCTACACTCATTGTCATTGTCCGTATTAACGCATTTTTTATAAATTCCATTTTTAAAATAAATAGGGGTTGTTCATAGATGCCACTTCAATAAACGTACATTATAATGTCCAAGCTTATATCTCACAGTAAAATTTCAGCTTTACACGCTGATTTTAAAAAAAGACATAATTTTTGGTTAAAAATAACAATTTTAGGAGAACTGCCATAGATCCGGAGATCTTAGCGTTTAAGCAAAGAAATAAACAAATTTTTCCGCTTTATTATATTAGTATAGATTTAATTTTATTCGTATTTATGTTGACAAAACACAAATATTTTTTTTATTAAGGCCGTCGTGGCCACTTTTATTTTAATCCGTTTTGGATATTTTATAATTATAAAATGTTTGTTTCCTCGTTCTGAGAACAAAGCAAACGGCGTTGAGTTCCACTACTTTACACACAATACTTTCAGAATTCGGGGAATATGAGAAACGAAGTGCCTTAAGTAGGAACGGAGTGTTTTAACATTAGGTTCCCATGTTCCATTTGCTTACTTTGCTATGTGCGGGTAGCGTCAAACTAAAAATAATAAATTTACGTTATTTCTGATAACATTTAAGTACCGGAATAATAAGGACAACATTATTATACTCGCAGTTCGTTATTTGGTTAAATGTCAACAACCAATGGCTATGCTACCGACAATCTGTATAATTTCGGTATTCTATACAACCACGGCAATGTACAGAATACCTGGAGCTTTCAAGCAATGTATGAATACTTTACCTAGGTAATGAATATAATTTCTGGGGATTGTATAAAGTACCTGCTGTTCCACCAATAGCAATGTATAAAATAAATAGATCTTGGTCCATATTCCTATATTCGAGCTACAGATTTAGCGGTTTATAAGTGCAAGTAAGGTTAGGTTAGGAATTTTTATCTGCCGGTACTAATACGCTCGAGTCCTCACTCAGGTGGCTTATCCATAAAAGGGTTTCTTCATGATAAAAAAAAAGATTAGGAACTTTTAAACTTATAAACAACAAACCCAATCTAACCAAATTTGCACTTAAAATCCGCTAAGTCTGTAGCGTAGGTGGCGTTAGTACATATGTAATAAAAATCTGCATGCAAGCAAGTAAACAAGTTGCAACACGCTTATTACCCCCTTCCCCGTTATTCTATGTTCACTACTTATACATAGAATATAGCGTATATTCTAATAGACATCGTCTTAGGTAAAATATAAATAAGTAATATTTCATAGATTACCTACACGTTATTATTTATTAGGTATTGCGAAGTCATTATTTAGAAAACCAAATTATACAGATTGCCGGTAGCATTTCTACGTAGCATATTTCGCTCTTATGCAAAGAATTATATGAAAATAGGAATATTTATGATGATTGGAAGAGAAATCTAGAGCAATAATTAGTTAAATCTTATTAGTGGTGTAGTTGTAACGTTTAAGTTAAATATTTTGGTATTCAGCACAATATATTGTTAAAATTAATTGTTCTCCACTTTCTATCTGCATAAGAGATATTATATGTGTGGTGACGAAACTCTACGTCACTCTTTAAAAGACTTTAAGATGTAATATGGAATTTTTTTTTATTTTACGAAGTCGTAGAAATTTGTGTGAATGAGTAATCATCTCGTTGATAGTCAGACTTTTTCAAATCTTTTTCAGTCCTCATGTGATTAAGCAAAATATGGCAATAGATTAATTTTGACAAATCATTAAATACAGGCAAGTATTTTACTTCTCAAGTATTTTAAATTTTGAAGACAAACTGGTCCCAAATGAGAATTGAATAATAGCTTTTCGCTGTATCCTGGATACTGCGTACGTGATGGTTGACAAAGGGAACCCAATGTTACGAGTCTCCGTTCTCTATTTTTCGCTAAATTTTCGAGACATTGCATGTTGATTAGCGGAGCTCAACGCCGCACTGTCTTTTATTACTAAAACAAGAAATGAAAATATAATCCAAAAGTAGTATAATTTGTTTCTTATTTAATCAAATGGCAACAGTGTTTGCACAGCAGCAAACATTCTTATACAAACAATTATATGGTAATAGCAAAATGTAGGAACTACACGATGGTAATGGAATACCGAGCGCTTTAATAGAAATTTCTGAGCTAGCTTCGCGTAAGTATATTATTGTAATACATTATATTAACCTTTGGTTGTGTTTGTTGGTATATTAACTAAATAGATCGGTGGTGGTGGTTGTGGAGTTTGGTTCAAATTTATATTAGACTATCTAAAACCTACGGCATGACTCTCGTAAGCGAATGGCAATAACTAAGATTTGTGTTCGACTCATGACACATTCTAAGTACCCAAGGCAGCCCTGACCGCAGGTATAGTGCGTTATATTGATTATATAAACTTTTTAACATTTATATTTTTAGTATAGTGTAGGTGTGATTGCAATTACTTGGCCTAAACTGGTTTATGCTGTTTTTTAACAATCGGCTACACCTTTGTACTGATAGCAGCATAACATGTTTATTTTTTTATATTTTACTTGCGTGTTCGATTTACTGTAAAACTGACTGGTAGTGGGTTCGATCCCCACTGGAGGAGATGAAATATTTACTTAAATTTATATTTTCATTTCTTCGCTCTGGTGTCGAGGCAAAGAGCGGCATTGAGTTATAACACTCAACACGCAATTCCTCCAGAATTCGGCAGAAAGTGGGGAACGGAGTGTCTTCACACTAGGTTCCCTTTGCCTACCCTGCTGTGTGCGGGATACAGCGTGAAGCAGTTTTTTTTTTAAATGTAGGTACTATCACTGTACTAGAATGGAAAAATATATATGACCAAGCAGTAAAATACGTACAAATTTTCACCTTTCGGATTGTTTTTTGTATTGTAAGTTCTCTCTTCGTATCAAATTTTATAACCATAGATCCACGGGATGTATCGGGATGTATTTTAATTACGCTGCGAATTTTATACAAAATGCAACTAAATCTTAGGAACTTATTCTTTTTCTTTTCTGTGCTCCAAGGGACCGTATACTTGAATTTTAATATATAATATATTAAATAATTTTAGCTTGATACCTCCACGTGACCTCGAGATAAATGGTCTTAATAGACGGACAGACGTGCAACAAACGGCCGTTTCTTCTTTTTGAGGTATAAAACACAAAAATTTTGTCTGTTTGTATTTTTTCTTTCTGTGTATCCTGGCTAATCTCTGTAACAGTAAACAGACTTTTTGGGAATTTCACTCAAAGATAGAGGAGGTTGTTGAGCTACTATAGTCTATTTTTATATCTTGCAATTCGAGCGGGGTCAAAAAAAGGAAATATTAAAAAAAATATTGTATAATAATAGCGGAATAAGCCGTGGACGGACCGCTGGTAAATAATAAGATGTGATAAGTACCAAATCGTAAAATTTGATGATTATGAATTGAGTTCTGCTCTAGAAAATGTATGTTTGTGCCATTCAGGTGATGAACGGTTATCACTTTGTCAATATTAGATAAAGTGCGCCGTTGAATTCGCCACGCTGTGTTATCTCTGTCTACCCTGCTATATGTGAAATAATGCAAATTTTAATCTATATTGCATTTTTATTTATTAAATTGTAATTTATGATTTTTGGAAACAAGAACAATTTTAAGACACCCTGTTCTCTACAACATTTATTTAAAGATTTCATACAATTTCACGAAATAGTTAGCAATAAGTACACTCATTATCTAAATATATACTCAAAAACAGTTAAACTCGCTAGCGGCATTAAGTACAGAAATTGAAATTACGCGTTGAAGATTTATAAAAGTAATAAAAACGTCTTGTAACCCGTTTGTGAGGTTTAACATTTGTATCTGGAACACATGGTGTTAATAAAATTAGAATTATGGTACAAATAGACTGACTGACTAACTCCTTAAAGAATGTAGGAATTTTTGTTTAAAATTTGCACAAATTAGGATTTAAATCTATTTTTTAGAATTCTAGAATGTACCTTACTTTTTTCCGATCTCATTAAGACAATTTTGTTCCCCTCTTTCCGACGACGACGGCCTCTATAATTTATTTATTATTATATATTTTATTCAGATTTTGTTAAAATTTCGTTATATCTTCTTTTATTATATTTTCATTCAATAAATAATAGATAAAATACAATAATCATCTTATGAAGTCTTATCCCGCTTTTGGCAGAAATTAAAAGCGGCTTAAAATTTTAATCCGTTTCTAAGAAATCTCTTCTAACCTTGAAACGGGTAATGTTTTATGAAAACAATTCTTTGAGTAAAATAGCTTATTTTTATCGTGTAGAACTCGAACGGGTTATGTGGGACTCAGGCCGGCAGATGTAGGCCGTCCACACTACCAACTAAAACCTCACGGTGCTTCTCCTCAACTGCCGCAGGCCGGGGTTACGGGAGCCAAGGGATTCTCGTATTCGTAAACCTTTTTGTAAAATTTCGCCTATCGCTGCAAAACGAACAGAACAGAATATGAACAACCACATTGTTCTGTTAAAATTTCGCCGTCCTTCGAAAGCTTTGAGAAACTCTAACATCACATCTAATAATTCATTCATATTTCCTTCCATCCCTCTTCTTACATTACAAGTTACTATTTGTAGCACCGTCCACCATCTCCCGTCGTTCCGAACTGGGCGTGTTGGGTGGCGATGCTCAACGCCGCAACTAAAGTAACATTTTTCAAATATTAAATACCAAAATATATCGCATTTTTAAGGTGTCGTTTAGTATGTAATTGTTTCTTTTCAATTAATCTGCTAGGCAGATAAGGGTACGCAATTGGTTGTTGAAACTAAACGTTATGAGTTTTATTCCCACTCGCAGAAATTAAATTTTCATTTCTTTTATCTGGTGTAGAGGCAGTAAGCGGCGGTAAGTTCCTCCGCTCAACACGCAATGTCCCTAGAATTCAGCGAAAATGGGGAATGGAGGTTCCCCTGCCTACCCTACTGTGTGCGGGATACAGGTGACGCAAAAAAATAAAAATGTATTATATGTATATACATATTAAAAACAGCTAAAGCAAGCTATTTCTCTATATTCTATTGTGAAGTTGAAAGTAAATTTTCTTTTAGAACATTCCTAAGAAACAATGTGAGTTACAACAATACTACTGGATTTCAAGGCGCTTATACAATTTTCTCTTGTGTTTACTGACACTGCATTCTGCTGAAATACCTTTCAAAATTCTAAAATGCCGACATTCATTGTCTCTTTTAATCGTATAGTACAGGTATACAATTTTAATAGGCTTTATAATTAAACATAGACATATAAATAGACCGTTATGGGACAGGGGCACAAGCGTGCGACGTTAACCGCGACGGTTGTGGGTTCGATTACTATTTGGGAAATGAAGTATTTAATATTTTCATTTCCTCGCTTTGGTACTCAGGCATTGAGTACTGTCATAACACTCAATGCTGCAAGAATTCAGCGATAAGTGGGATTGGCAATTGGCTTAATGGACAACAGAATGTCTTAACACTAAGTTTCCAAGTTTCCTTTGCCTATCCTGGTCTGTGTGGGATGCAGCGTGAAACTACTGACAGTAATAGGTATAGGATTTTGGTAATTTCATAATAAAATAATAGTGATGCAGTGAAGCAACATCTGACTGTAAACACAGTGACTGTGAGTTCGATTTTCTTGGGATAATTTAATCTCGTTTATGTAAGATAAATTGCGGCGTTGAGTTCCGCAACTTAGTACACAATTTCTTCGAATCCGGACAAAAGAAGTTTCTTGACACCAGGTTCTCTCTGCCTAAGGGTCTAATACTGGAATTCAGTGTGAAACTGAATATCAGAATATAGCCGAATATCTATAATTACAGTAAGCGAAATCACTAGCTTACAAACATATCTTTGAAACGAATAAATTGCTTCAAGACAATGTTGAACATTCTTTAAGCATAATTTCGTTTCATACCATTGACTTGTATAATATTTCAATATAATACAAGTCGAAAATCATATAAAATTTAACTATAGTAATAAAAAAATCACAGTAACTTTAGATTTCGCTTGGCTTTACCTAGAAAATTCGGGACTTATTATTAAGAAACAAAGAACTTCATCGGGACCTGGCTGGTTTGCACAGGATGTTTTATTGTGATTTCACTTGTCTTTGCAGAAAACAGGTTTTTGCAGAAAATACTTTACAGACTTCCATTTCTTATCTATACTAATATAATAAAGCGGAAGAGCTTCAAACGCTAATATCTCTGGATCTACTGGTCCGATTCACTTTCTTTTTTGTTTTGTATGAAAACTACATTCTTTAGAAGTGCTATAGGCTATATAACATTCCGGTATAACTCTTAATTAGCCTTAAATCACGAAATAACAATAATAAGGAACGCCATAGAATTGCTTTAAGCGCTTGCCCTGCACATATAGGTTATTATATATCAGTACGTTTTATGACAAACATAATCAATTTTATTAGGTCTAAAATAAACTCCGCAACTCCATATATATATCTCTTATAAATAAGTGACAATAAGGCATTTTATGACAAAAAATTTTTGAAAATTGTAAGGTGATATTTCATTGTTTTTTATTTCACATGTTTATTGAAACTTACGACCGAAAGTTATTTCATCATCAAGGAATTTTAATGCAGATAATCTTCGGCTTTTATAATATTATATATAATTTGGACGTATACTTTTCGAGAAAATGTAAAATTAAAATAATTCAACGTTCTGTTATATATATGTGTGTGTAATAAAAGTAAGTTTGCTTTGCGCTCGACTTGAAAAATATGCGTAACATATGAATGTCAGGTGAGAAAAATCAGAATGGAGACAAGCCAGAAAGCAATCATTACACAAGGCGTCGTGCCTTGTGTAATGATTGCTTTCTGGCTTTAATTAAAATAAATAGTTAATTTTGTTCTTAATTTTTATTTTTTCAAAATGTCATATTGTTGTAGCTTACCATCACGCTATATACCTCATGATATAGCACGGTAGGTAGAAGGACCTACCTAAACATTGTCTGTAAAGTGGCGGAACCCAACTCCGCGCTTTATTATTAATTTTTTGCCCTGCCCTTATAATTAATTCATTGCCCTGAGTGAGAATCAAACCCTCAACCATGGTGTTTACATGAATACGTCTTGCTGCGCCATAGCGGCCTCATTTTCCACATGTATTTTGCAGATAACTTTTAACTTTATTGGAAAAAAATCAATATTATTTTAAAATGTAGAATATCTGATATTGTACTGAACAAACTATATTTCTATTAAAATGAAACGACAATATCCATTTTATTTTCACAAGAAGATTTAAAAATACATCATTCTGAATAGAAATAAACTATTTCATTTAATGTTTTCGAACAATAGCTCTCTTTTCGGTTCGCTGAAGAACGAATTTCAGTAAGAATTTCGAATACGCTTCCAATTTGTTGCATCTACTAAAATTTGTGTATGTTCAAGTTTCTTGAATATGTAAAAGTAATTAAGCCAATTTTAAGATGGCTTGTAATGTCATGTAGAAAAGTTTAGAAGTAATATAATAGAAAAACTTAAATATCTAAAATATAATAAAAAGCCAAATATGGCATTTTGTTCAATGTTATTAAAAATGAGCTTAAAGCTGTATTAATTCTATGCTGTATTATTTCTAAAACTATCAATTCCATTTAAGGATTAGGCGACTGTGGCAATTCATAAAAATAGACAAAGGTTATATAAACTTTATAGCGAAAAAACATATTCGTTACGTTACGTTAGGGCCAATTCTAAATTATTTAAAAAAGTATGTCCTACGGAACAATCTTTAGATACTAAAAGTAGAAATAAAAATTCTTAGATAAAATTGAAATGACATGGAATATAACAAATTGTGAAACTGAAAAAACAACTTGGAATTTAAATTAATAATTGACAATGGTCTATCCAGCTCTAATCAAGAGGTTGCCTTTGTATTTGAAACATTCTTTGTTGATATTCTAGTTCCCACAACTGATATACTTATGACCTCCACAAGCGTCGCTTAACTGAACTGAACCTTTAGTAAGATTTTTCAAAAAAATATTCTAAATCAAATATTGCTGATTTTTAATTCACATAATTTTATCCAATATTCAATCAATATTTGTCCTGCAGAAGCGAGCTATTCGTGCAATCTATAACTTTAAGCCCTAAAGACTCCTCAAGGTAAAAATTTAAAGAAAATAATATATTGACGGTTGCATCTCAATACACTTTTTAAAATGTTATGTATTTAACATTAACGATCTTACTAAAATTGGTGATATAAATAATATTAATACAAAAAATAGGCCTTAACTTAGCCCTTTATAACCGAAGAAAATAATTTAGTCAGACTTCATTAAAATTTACATGACTTTTTCATGGGTGCTTAAGTATCATGTTAAAATTAAATAAAAAAATTCTGAATTCTCTGGTTTCCTGAAAACCTACCCTCACGAACGTAGGGCTTAGGAAATAGCTCGAACTATGAGTTTTGTCTAGTTTGGATAGGGTTTGATATTAAATGAAAACTAAATTAATTAAACAGTCTTTATTATCATCAGTCAGTCAGTAAAAAAATTTGAAACAATTCTTGTCACGAGATAGATAGAGGTATAGATCGCATTTCTCGCATTTTAGTTCAGACCGACTGCCACAATCCATACGACAGGTCGTAGGCAGACAGTAATCATAAGTTTTGTCTATATAGGCAGTTTCAACCCACACTCTTTCACGTGTTCCTCTTTTTTCCCTAGCCTGTACTCTTCCACTAGTCTGTCCTCTTCCACTAGCCTGTCCTCTTCCTCTAGCATGCCCTCTCCTCGTAACCCACCCTCTACCTTTTGCTCTTGACGTTTCTCTGCGTATGCCACTAGTGGATCCCTTTCTTCTGGATGTTGTTGGGATAGGTGGTAGTGCGCCATCCACTTCAGAGGATTTATCGCTAGAATCAGATCCACTCTATTCTAGGTGATCTAAGACCCTCGCAACAATATCTTCATCGTTATCAGCAAATTCCTCGATTTTCAAGTTATTCCCATATACTAATATTTGTGAAATTTGGTCATCATTGAGAGGCTTTCTTGAAAATAAAAACAACTCTAATTAAACGATTATACGTACAGAAAAATTATGCTTAAGTGCAAAAATGTATGAATATCGATTTAGTACGTATCACCTAACCTATACGATCGTGCGTCATTGATTTTCAGTCACAATATACACATAAGTAAGCATGCTACGTTCAAATTAAATACATATGAGTATAAAAGAATACTTAAAGTAAGGAAATCATACAAAAAATAAAGAAATTGCACTTATTAAATGAATAAACCAATACTTACTCGGGCGAGTTTGAGCGCCAAAAAACGCAGCCATCCTTCACAGTGGTAACGGGCGATTGACAGGTACAAACATGTCCGCAAGACGCCCGCTCGTATTTTTTCCAAGAAAAGGATAAGTCTCACAATCGATCGAGGCCGATTGCGTCTCGAAAAGTCGATTTGTGTACGCACCAGAATTTTTGAAAATCAAGCCTCACTATCGTATGACGTCGGTTGTATAGGGGTAGCGCACCTGCAACTCGATTGCATCGAATCCGTAATTCTTTTATGTGACAAGGTGTACGCTTTTACAATAAAATCAAAGAAAACATCAGAGATTTTTTTTATATTACGATTTAAAAAAGTTGTGAAAAGACGTTTGAGTGTTTAAGGGTATTATCATATAATATTAATGATGTTATAAATGATAACACGCTTTGTGAATGAAATGCTCGCTCCAGTCTATGTTAAAAGCATCATTGTCATAAGTAATTAGATATATATTTGTACGAGGCATTCACTTTAGTGAACTGGTGGTTAATTGTTTGATGTGCAATAAATGAAGCATGTAACTTTTTATTTTGAAAAAAAAAAATATATTATATATTTGACTTTAATTTTAAATTTAACTTTGACATACATAGCTTTATGCTGTAATCGGCGAGTAGACAGAGAGAAAAAACGCCAAACGCTACGGTCTCTACATACTTCTTCTGTCTGGTCCTTAATAGTCTTCGCTACAGTTTTCATACATTTTATATTGATGTTTGAAATATATAAAAGTTTTACACTTGGTGGACTGAGCGTATGATTTACGCTCTTTTGACCAAGTACAATCAGAATACCTTTTGAACTTTGTAATAGTAATGGTTAGTTCTTTGATTTTCACAATTATTACACATTTTAAATGAAACTATTTTAACCGGATTAATCGCGTATATTTAAGATTTTACATTTTGGAAACCCGACGTTTCGAACACTTTGCAATAGTCCATATACGCGATTAATCTGGTTAAAATAGTTTCATCTAAAATAGCAATGGTTGACATAGCTATTGGTTATATTTTTACAAAAATATCTGCAAAACTTATACGTAAAGACATTGGCAAATATTAGTATTGAAATCGTTCTTCTAAGTGGAATTTTATGAGATCAAAGGTAAGTGCGTCTATTTTTAAATATTTTGCTTATTAGTGGAATTTAACGAGTTCAACAATATGATATGATCCCCAAAATATTTAGAATTCATTCGAAGACACAAAGTTTAGAAACTTATCACAATTCAGATTCAGATTTTTTCTTCCACGACCACTTCTAGAATACTGAGAACAGTGATTGATGACGAATTATAATACAGCTGGGCAAATCCTTCAAGTTCTTCGTCCGAGCCCTAAAGTGACTGTACCTCTAAATTTTTTGAATCATCAACGGTTCCTGAATTCTCATCCATACGAAAATCTTAAATTATTTCTCACTATATTTCTTACTTTGTAATGCCTCATCAAGAACCAGATCTTTTTTATTCAAAATTAGTTTGTCGTTTTTACGTCTTAATAAAATAAAAAAAAAAAAACGTTACGTCTTACGTTACGTTTACGTCTTAATGCTATCTAGAAAAGAAAACGAAAATCTTAGCCGCAGCAAACCAAAAAAATATTGAAAATACATATTCCTATACCGTATAACATTAACTTATATACAGAATATTTATATATAATAGTCTTACAAATGTATATTAATTTTATCAATAAATATAATAAAATAAAAGCGCCAAAAATCTAATAACAGAAATAAACCTAAGTTAAAATACTTACGCTGGAAGTACTCTGGGGTATCCCAACATGTACGTACCACGTCCACTTGATAGCAGGATCGATGCCCGATGTCCCTAACAAATACACGGACGCGCAAAACCGTTGTTTAGAGAAAAATATACAAATGTTTTTCTTTATTTTTTTTCATTTGTACCCGGGAACCGTTCTAGGGTTAAATAAGTTATTTTTTTTTAAATATTTCGCCTCGTCAGAAGTAACTGATGGTAAATGAAGATTCTGGATTCATTTCTCGCTCCATGGAACACATATTTTTTTTTATGGAAAAGACAAGGCAAACAAGCGTTCGGGTCACCTGATGGTAAGTGATTACCGCCGCCCACGACCCCGTGCAACAACAAAGGAGCTACAGGTGCATTGCCGGCCTTTAAGGTGGGTTGGACGCCGGAGCCCGGCATTACCTGATGCGAAACGCAGTGACATAAAGCCACTACTTCACGCCGGTTTTAAATGCCGGTGGTGATGAATCACTCATCCTACAAAATTTAAAAAGGACTACAAAAATATTCTCAGCATTTTCAAAGTAGGTAGCATAAGTAGGTATAATATGTAGGTATACACTTATTTGAAAAATATCCACCTAAGACCGAGCCAGTATATTTCATTAAAGAGAAAATGTAGTCCCTCACGTAACGTATAAAATGGCGGGGTTGACTTTATGACGTTGTGTTCTGATTGAAAAATGTAGACGTAGGCTACAATATGCGCTGCTACTTACCTAGTATACTAGAGGCTTGAATACACTATAATAACAATATTTACTGTAAAATACAGGCTGTCATGGCTCAGCTCAGGTACATTGTCTGATTGTAAACGCAACTGTTGTGGGTTCGATTCCCACTTGGGGAAAACAATTGTTTTCAATTCCTCGCTTCAGTATGAAATAAGCAGGGTGTTTAGTTTCGCTATTGACAGTGCGGTGTAGAGTTGCCGCATATAATGTCACAAAAATTGAGGCGGAAAATGGGAAATGGGGTATCTTGATACTAGGTTCCCTCTGTTTTTTCAGGATCTAATTGAAGTGAAACTAAATTATTTGTTAATTTTAAATACAATGAACCAATGAAAAACAGTGCTAAGACGGTCCGTTTCACATTTTGTTCGAATTCAAGACATTGATGTTGTTGCTATATGGCGGAACTCAACACCGTATTAACTTGAGAATTTTGCCTCATATACGGATAAAACTTACAACTATCCAGTTTACAAACACTGAGACCTAGCTAAAAATACATAAT
The DNA here is from genome assembly GCA_013403705.1 of Heliconius hermathena. Taxonomy (NCBI): domain Eukaryota; kingdom Metazoa; phylum Arthropoda; class Insecta; order Lepidoptera; family Nymphalidae; genus Heliconius; species Heliconius hermathena. Next base: position 172,996 of record JAAIXJ010000424.1, read on the forward strand.
AATTATGTCATACATTTATTAGTTATTTTAACTTGATCACGGGAGCAAAACCGCAGGTGATAACTAGTCTCTCAAAAATTAAAACAAAACTTGGTGAAATAACACTAAGTCATCTTTACCTACCCTATTATATGAAGATTTATGAAAAAAAACCGACTGCAAAGCTACTTGTTGACTTCGCTGTGACGCCGCTTGCAAAAAATTCAATATCGTGGCCGCTATAGCGGTATGATATTGGATTTTTTGTATGAAAAGATATTGACAAGGCAGCGAAAATACAATCCTTTCAATGGTATTCTTATAGAGGATATAAAAGACGGATAACGGGTAATGTTTAATCTATGGAATATACAAGTAACTTAATAATATGTGTAAAATGCTTGCATCGGAGGTAGTGAATTCATAATAAATATATAATAATAATAATAATAATAATAATAATAATAATAGCTTCACGCTGTATCCCGCACACAGCAGGGTAGGCAGAGGGAACCTAGTGTTAAGACATTCCGTTCCCCACTTTCTGCCGAATTCTGGAGGCATTGCGTGTTGAGGGGCAGAACTCAACGCCGCGCTTGACCTCGACACCAGAGCGAAGAAATGGAAATATAAATTTAAGTAAATATTTCATCTCCTCGAGTGGGGATCGAACCCAC
>JAAIXJ010000424.1:175673-200339 GCA_013403705.1 Heliconius hermathena
CGTTCCCCACTTTCTGCCGAATTCTGGAGGCATTGCGTGTTGAGGGGCAGAACTCAACGCCGCGCTTGTCCTCGACACCAGAGCGAAGAAATGGAAATATAAATTTAAGTAAATATTTCATCTCCTCGAGTGGGGATCGAACCCACAACCAGTTGGTTTTACAGTCACACCTTGTGCCCCTGCGCCACGACTGGCCTCAATTCTATGAATTATAAAATTTAATTTTCACTAACTACCTCGTTAGTTTTTAAGAAAATTATATTGCATAAGTGTCTGACACGTAACATTTTTCTATGAAAAAAAAAATATATAAAAAAGCGATGTCTAGCTTCGTCCTGCATATGCTAGGCTGCTTTTAGCCCCAATTTTTTGATTGCGTCACATGGCGTGACAGAACTCAACGCCGTGCTTCTTATTCTTACCGGAGTGGAATTGGACTATTCATTCTCCTCACTGTAAAACGAAACCACAATCGCCGCGTTTACAGTCAAACACCGCCGTCGTTAAAAACGATCGTTCATTGTGTATTTCATTAATTAAAAAATCCCACTGTTATTAAATGTAAACCAGAGACTTCAATAAGCAATCACAACTATGTTTATTCTAATCTTTCAAGTTTCTGTGAAAATAAATATGTATTATAACTTTTACGTTCTTTTTAAGCATCTATTTATACAAGCAATAAATCAAAAGCATTTGTAGGGAAATGTTGAACTATTCCTTAGAGCGTATGAAATTAATCAAAAGATAAATACTTTGGAAGTTTGTAAAGTTTCCGAAAATATATAAAGAATTATCGTTTAGACGTCGAAACAAAATAGTGCCAGAGTAAGAATGTATGTACCTGATTATAATAATTGTAGATTCAAATTTCTTCAAAGAATAAGAAATTGCAGTAATGTAGAGAGTATTTTTTTAAAATATTGTGGTCTAGGTATCTCTCATTTATTCATTGCACAGCAATGACAAAGAGAATCTAGTGTTTTCACAACAAACATCTTTCCCAACTTTCTGCACTAATTTAAGACGTGTTGCAAGATTTTTAGGGTTCCGTGCCTGTCTGTCTGTCTATCAAGAGTCTTCGTCGTATTTCGATATTATAAAGGGAATTAATAGGGTACTTCTGGTTGACCTAGAATTATGAAATTTGATAATTAGCATCTACAGGTAGTACTATTTAAGGAAAAAGTCTGAAATCTATATCAGGTATCAGATGAAAGGGCTCTGGCTTAGCTAAGCTTAAATTTCAGAAACAGCTCGAGACTTCCAATTTTTGTACGGAACCCTCGGTGGACGAGCCCGACTACCGCTTGTCCGGTTTTTTTTATTCACGGCTACGTGTGTGCAGTAGCCGTAGTAGTAGCCGTTCTGTATCCATTTCTTTCCGTTCTATTTCCATCTAGAGGCATTGTGTTTTGAGTGCTTTGCTTAGAAATTAGAGAAAAGAAATTAAAATAATAAATATTAAATTTCCTCAAGTAGAGCCCGAACCCAAAATCTCCTGGTCTACAAGATGGAAGAAACAAATATAATTTAAATGTAATTATTCCCCTTTCCCCCGATGAGGCTGTTGTGGCGCAGGGGAATAATAGTGCGGTTATAAACGCGACGGTTGTAGGTTTCACTCCCACTCAGGGAATTGTAATATTAAATATTTTCATTTCCTCGCTCTGATAATGACGTGACGTGACGTGCCAGTTGAGTACAAAATCACTTCGCCAATGTCACGTTGAATGGAGAACACACGAGAGAGGTTGTACGATAAAAAAAGAGATAATATTACACAACAGAAAAATGCATGTCTTGAACGAAAGTGCTACGAAAACGGAGTGCTTTATCACTAAGGATTTTCTATAAAATATAAGTGATTTATAAAAAAATATCACTTACAAATGACATCACGCATTTTGCATTAAGTGATTTGAGAACAATTTGTAGATAGATTATCCCTAATGAATCTGCTGGCGCCGTCTTGGCGTAGTGGGGGCTTGGCATACGATAATTATAAGTTCTAATTACATGTAGAAATTATTGCTTATATTTATAACAGTAAAAGCGGATAGTGAGAAAGTCATGGTGCAATGGCATTAGATGGTAAGCGCTATGGTTGTGGGTTCAATACCCACTTGAGGATGTGATTATATTAAAAATATTTTAATTTTTTCACTCTGGAAGACAAAACGCAGCGTTGAGTTTTACCACTGAAGACACAATGTTGACTTGAAATGAAAATTGAGTGAAAAGTGGGAAGCGGTGAGTATCCAACACAAATTCCCTTTACATACACTGCTATCCGCTTAGCATGGCTCTATTGACTCTGCAGAATACAAGAGGCAACAGAAATGTCTCGCCTATCTTCCATAATTGTAAAGAAAACGTAATGTAAAATATGTTTAAATATATAACTTAATTTTTCCTCGACATCCTTGACTAACAAATTATCTTTTACTTTTTATATTTTATATTTACGAGTATACTTGTAGTAATTTTCGCGGCTGTGCCCATTGGAATTACATTAATATATTTTTTTTAATAATTTTAACAGAGGGTAATGTGTTTATTAGTCTACTAGTGTATGTTTCTGCTTATGAGACGTTGTAGATAGGAAACGTTTATTACTAAACTTCGTTAGTCTGTTTACGCGGGGAAGGTAGCATAGTGGGTTTAAATCCTCAGGATATTAACTCTCTCATGGTCATTTATTATAGGATTGTGAAATTTTTCGTCTTATAATGCTAATAACGTAGCTAAGAAATCCTAACAAAATAGTGTGAAATAAAAAAAATATTAAAATTAGGTAGGTATATTAAAACATGTAAGTAAGAATGTATGTATTATATTATAAACATAAATAAAAAACTATAATAGAAAGACCAGTGAACAGGCAAAATACTGAATACAAAGGGAAAGTTTAAAAATACCTTTTTAATACAAAATTGTAACATTTTTTTACAAATTTTACACGATTCAAGAATAAATTCAGGATAGTTTTAGAAACCATGTCACTTTTCTACAACCACCAAACACTCTTACAAAGCATAAATGTTAATATGTTTTTTATTTATTACTAGCGGCCTGCTCGCGGCTTTGCCCGCTTTAATTACATGATTAATCATTTAAGAAATATAGATATTACAAACAGCCTTAATAATTAATTAATTGATTTGGATAAGTACTCACGATATTCTTTGTAAAATAACTTATATTAGCTCCTGTACAGTTTTTAAATTAGTAACATATATTATTAGTTAAATATATAATTGGTATACAGAATATACATCGAAAGCACGTTTTTAGACATTTTTATATAATCTTTAAAATAATCAACATTTGCGGTCAAGTTCAAGTCGTACTCATGACCGGAGAGTTTGTACCACCAGTTTCATGAATACACCAAAAAGAATAACTAATTAAGTTGTCATTTTGTATCAAATTAAGTACCGATTAAAATTTGTACCTAATGGTTTTTTTCTGTGACACAATTACAATAAGTAGTCAATTTTTGAAAAATAATTTTGGAATTTTCCTTTATACATACCGTAAGTTTTAACTTCTTAACAAATTTCGTAATTGTATATCAACGGCAAGTACCCTATAGTTATGATAGAAAATGCGACAAAAAACAAAGCATAAACTCTCATATTTCATCGTCATTTGATTGCGATGATTTAGAAGATAGATTTTCGTGCTCTAAGGGAATATAGACTTGAACATTGAGGTATCTAACCTTTAACCGATCTTGTACAAAATAGTCTTGACAGACGGACAAACAATAAAGTTATCTTATAAGGATTTTAAGGTATGTACCTTAAAATACCCTTGGCACATACATACATACATGCATGCAACATACAGGTGCAATAGTGCAATGTCGGTACGTGTCGCTTGTAAGTTATGAAATAATACTGCGGGATATTTTTATAAACAGTGCCAAAGCATTTTTTTCTTGATACACAATTTTTTAGAGGTTGCTCCCAAAAGTTATTTTTTTTATACGTTTCCTAAAAAAATATTAATAACATAAACGAACGAACGGACTGAAGAACTTATTCAAAGAAATATCAAAATCAATAAAAATATAGAGTATTTACTCGATATTTCTTTGAATTTTAAGTCATTCTTTATCACTGTGTTGAAATAATTACGATTTAAGCTAAACCAACAATTCAATTTAGTTTACTTTGTAGTTAATACTTTAAAAATAGATAAATTTATCAACAGTTAAATAAATAAGACGTTTCTAAAGTCATTCTTTTGCCCAGAATCTTGCCAGCGCGATTCAGAAAACGACGTTTTATGCACAGGGCTTTTCATGTGGTCTCTCTCTTTTTAAATTCATTTCTGACAATAGTTTCTATAAAAAAATCACATAAATCTTAAAGCTAATGCTACAACAACTTTACTACAATTACGAAATTACTAAGCTTGTTTGTTTTACTTGGCACTGACTTCAAAATAATAAAATCTTTTAAAAATGTTGTTTAACAAAATCAAAGTACGTTTTACTTTATGTAAAATTATTTTTTACTTTTTAGTTAGTTGTTTGAATTCGGTTTCTTTTTGTTAAAAATTAATTTATACGGTGTTGAGTCTCGCCAATCAAATCACAATATTTTTTACATTTTTAAACTGTTACTCCACACTTAGGAAAGAAAGTAATTAAATAAGTATTAAATCACAATATTTTGAAATCACAATTAGCCCCATCATTTTCAGGATACAGCTTCACGCTGTAAAACAAAGGTTATACTTTCAGAGAAGGAAAACAAATAATTAGAAATGTAAGCTAGAGTCACAACATACAAGAGACTGCTCAAAGGCACATATGTTCATTTTTTATTTTCGAGAAGTTAATTTAGATATGTTATTTGATAGATGCCGAACCAAACGGAAATCTTTTTTTCGTACAGCTTCGACATAGAGGAGGCAGATGGAACCTAGTGTTAAGACATTCCGTTCTCACTTTCGACATTGCGGTTACGGATGCCCAACCTCAATGTCGCGTTTTGTCTTGTGCCATAAATATGATGAATGGCAATCGAACCCACAACCGTCGCATTTACAGTCAAACGATATGCCACTGCGCCACGATGACCTCAATCATTTTCACCAAATCAGAGAAGTAAAAAATATATAATCATTACTCCGATTAGACTTCGAACCCCCAATCGGTTATAATAATCAATAATTTTCTTAATATACACTTCAGTATTTATGAAGAAAGAACAAAGATTTCAACATCTGTAAAATAAGTCTTTATATACCAAATTCCTCGTCATATGCAATACAAAAGCGTAAATAGAAGCAAGAGGCGATCTGAAGTCACGCGCCCATAGTAATGTATTACGTGACCTCACGGTTCCACTTCTGTGACTTAGCATAATATAGATAAAGAAAGAAACAATAATAGTGAGATTGTTTGAAAAGTTTGAATATCTATATCTTTATTTTTGTCATCTTCTCGCTGTATACCACATATCGGTAGGCAATGGGAACCTGGTAACCTAGTGCTAAGACACTGAGTTTCCATTAAGTCACTTCTGTTCGCCATTATGTGTATGTGTTTATATTTAATATTATAAAGCTAACCAAATATACTCTATATTTGGTTAAACGCGCAAATCTATACTGGTTCGAATTAAAAAAAAATCTTTTTGTAGTCCATTTATCGAAGTAGGCTAAAGCCTAAATTATAATTGGTTACGTTAATCTTTTTGATATTGCCCTGTGTACTCATTCAGTCACTGTGTGAGGTCAAAGTTACCTCACAGTTGAGGGTTGAAGAAAGAGAAGAAGGTTGATAAACGCCCGCTCTAGGAAAACAAAATGCGGCGTTTAGTTGCGCTATTAAATACATAATGTCTCGAATTTGGGCATGAAGTAAAGAACGGAGTGTCTTAAAATTGGATCTTTTTCTGCCTATACTGCTTTTTGGGATATCGCGTGAAGCTAAAAAAATTTAACAAAGGAATCAAACGTAAATAACCCGAAAGCTTTTATAATTACTGAACTATGTGTTATTTTAAAATTTCATCACTCTTTGTGTCTGTATTATCTGAAAATTCAGATAATACTTTATTTAACCAGGCTAAGGAAATGAGAATATTTTTATCTTTTTATAATATTCACCTTGTGGTTATCGAACCCACAATCATCAGCGCGGCGTTGAATTCCGCCACTCAACACGCAATGCCTCCAGACCTCGGCGGAAAGTGGGGAACGGAGTGTCTTAACACTAGATTCCCTCTGCCTACCCTGCTATGTGCGGGATACAGCGTAAAGCTGATTTATTTGATTTTTAAATTATTTGCAAGAATAATTTGTAGATGTTAAAGGGACATATCGAATTTATTTTCGGATCGTCAGTGATGGTAGAGGAAAGTCACGTACAGAATATTACGTCCCTATGTTATTCTAAAGTTTGACTGAGACCGTAGCGTTTGGTGCTACTTCGGCAATGCTTATCCCGCTAGCGATAACGAAAAATTTAATACATGGATTTCAGCGTAAAAGTGAAAAAACGGATATATTTTTGTAATGTATTAAAAATATTTTCCTATATAATCTTTAGATTTTTGAAACAACTCAACGATTTTGAATGTGGTTTTAATTTATAGCAGTGATTCAAAAGAGATATGATACTTGTAATGTGATATCATGTAAAAAAATCTTGGGCTTGGCCAAAACGGAAACTAACGAAACAGCAAACGTAAAATCTAAGCAATCTGCGAGAACGACCCTAATTTATAGTAATATAAGTGCACTTAGATTCCTCTATTCTACACTTTTTTATCTTCACGTTGTAACCCGCATATAGCAAGGGAGTATGCTATATCATTAAAGTATTGCTTCGGATATAATAGAATTAAAAAAAATAGAATTTTAAACCTAAATAAATGAAAAGCGGATCGCAAATAATGGTTTAAATACAATAATAGTTGAACATTTCCAAATACAAGATTGACGTTTCATTAATAATAAATGTAAATATATCATTATTATAAACTTCGGTGTGAATTTATAAAATTTTTACTCTCAATTGTATTTAATGATACAACTAAAAATAAATAGAATACAAAATCTTATTACTTTTATTTGTGTTTAATATGTCGCTTTTCAACTCACGAAGTCTAAACATCGTTGACTTTGGGCGGAAAGCGAAGAACAAAGTTTTTCAGATCTGCCTATGCATCTATACGTATTGAAGCCAATATCGTGGCACAGTGCACATGCTTGCGACTGTAAATGTGACAAGTTGTAGATTCGATTCTCACTCGAGGAAATGAAATATTTAATATTTTCATTTTCTCGCTCTAGCGCGGCGTTGAGTTCTGACACTCAACATGCAATGCCTCCAGAATTCGAAGGAAAGTAGGGAACGGAAGTGGAAACAGAGTGTCTTGACACTCTGCCTACCACTTTGTTATTTGCGAGATACAACGTGAAACCAAAAAAATATTATAAAAAAAATCTTATTTCATATATTTTAAGTACACACACAAAAGTTACTATAGAGTGATAGTTAATTGGCGTATAGACATAGCAAGAAAAGACATGTTTATTTTAGTCTAACTGTAAATCGTTGCCAGAGGAATAGCATGAACCTTGAGGGGAGAAATTCGCATACTATTTACATTAAGGTACGGTACAAGTATAGGCGTTTTTGGATTTGAATTATTTTTAGAATTATAGGCATGAATTCTTCTGGTAAGCGGATCTCCGCTTATTCTCGAGGAAGTGTGAAACTATTGCGTTTTATAGATAAACGATTACGATGACCTCTACTCATGATGTATATAGAGTGTTTTGTTATGAAAGCATAGTTTTAACTACTCTATAAAAGTCTAATACAATTAAGACGAAAGAGAAAATAAAATTAAAAAGTATTTTTTTCAAACAAAATAAATAATAAAATTATTGTTGTAACATAAAACGCCATTTGTTAAGAATGACGCACAAAAACACTAACCTATCAAAGGGACAACATCGCACACGCCTCATTCACGAAATCGAGTCGTAATGGCGGTGAAGTTGAACGTTGTTTAGGTTTATTATAGAAAATAAATAACTGTATAAAAAAATATAGAACGAGGGATATCCTTCTCTAGTTCTGGTATATTTTTTGAGAGTGAAAAGTGGCAAATCGACAACGTTTCGTAGTATTTTTGTAGTATTATGTGTTTTCGTCATTGATATGTATATTCGTAACTGCGTCACACGTAATATAGTATGGATAAAAAACCATGAAATCAAAATAATAACCCTACATCTAAACTGTTGAGGAATCTTGATTATTTTTTTTTATAAGGAGCGCAGACGCTTACTAATGTATATAAATATAAAAAAATAAAATATTCACAAATCATAATAGGCTGTGTGGCCTCGTGGTAAGCCGCCTCGCCTTGCCACACCTCTTGTTCAATTAGAGACATTGAGTATTTACTAAACCAACTTATTTATAGCAGTTTTAATGCCTATTCTACTTTCTCTTTTTATTTCACTTATTTTTTTAATTAATAAAATATATAATTATTAAAAAATCGCTATAACTCGAGCCTGTTAAGATAGCAGTTTTAACGAGAGCATGCAATTTAGTTGTCTATTTCTTATTTCCCTTCCTTGATAAATGATTCGTCGTGGAATGCCCGCTAATTTCTGACTCCAACTCAAAGGTCGGATTTGTAACATTTCCTTTAGTTTCTGCTACATTTAAAGCTTTCTTGAGAAAATAACATAGCCTTATTAGCTCTTGTTCGCAGCGTTTGTGAAAATTGTTAGGTTTTTTAATATTTTATTTTGTAACTGGAAGACTGTCTTAGTTTTACATTGGTATAAAGATTTTAATTTTTTTCCAGCTTCACGCTTTATTCTGCCTATAGCAGGAAATTCTGTAAATGTAATACCAAGACTGTTTTTTGACTTTCAGCCGAACACCATTATTATCTTGTCAGAGTGAGGACATCAAAATAATACATTCTCTAACGCCCAATATTCATAACCCATCTCCAACGTCAATCTTAGATTGTTTCATATATCTATCCAATCTAGAGATTAGATAGATGTATGAAACAATCTAAGATTGACGTTGGAGATAGGTTATTAATATTGGGCGTAAGTGGCGATCGAATTCACAATCATCGATATTACTTGACCTGTGGCACTTCGCAATAGATAGAAATTATAATAGGAAAAAATAAGTTCAAAAATTAAAACCCGACTACTGATAATCTCGCTCTAAAAAGTGTAAAATAAGAAAATATTCTCAACGGAAAATTGTAGCGTACAAGCTATTGAATATATTTATGATCTATTAAATAAATAACATACATGTTCTAATAATATCTATTTATTTTCTAAAAAATATATTTTTCGTAGTCGTGTACCAATTCCTCCTGCTAGAATTAGGACAGAAAAAATGTTTTTTTTTATCCTGTATAGGCCGCCCCATTCAATTAGACATGGCGTCACAGCGGACAATTGACACGGTTCCAACGATATCTCATTAGAGAAATTATGATAAATATTTTAGAAGCAACAGGAAAACAGATGAACATACATTTAATACATACCTACCAGTCAAAATTATAACCCTCCTTTTTGCTTCGCCGTAGTAGAGTAATAAAATTAGACCGTTTCCCTTTTTCTATTATGAAATATATTAAACATCTATGCCATAGTAAAAAGTATTTCTTTAAATATTTTTTTAACAATCAGTTGTTCTGTTGAGACAGGTACGTTCCGATTACGCTATGATTTAAAAAATTCACGAGTATGAGTTTCTGTTTTAAACTTAATGAGATATAAATTTAACAAACATTGGGAAAAAATTAAATTGTCTTAAAAACTCAAAGAAGTTAAAATTCAAACGCTTAAAATTGTTATTGACTAAATAACTAATTATTTTTTATTCTGTATGTAATAAAAACTAAACACGCATCCAACACAATAAAGGCTATATAATAAATCATTTTGTAAAGAAATTAAACAAATAAAAGTACAACAGTTTAGTGGCGACAAACTTGTGCAGTACTCTCAAATTAGAGGCGGATAAAAGCAATCCTTCTTTTAAATGAAACGCCAAGTTTCACTAACGACCCTTGGTCCTGTTAAATTCGTGGAACAACAGTATTTTGGTCTAAGTTAGTAGATGTAGCGGTAATTGTATAATTATATAGCATATTAACGAATCGCCCGCGGCTTCGCCCTGCATTTGCATATAGCAATGTAGGCGGAGAGAACCTAAGGGCAAGACACTCCGATTCCATTTAAAAAATAAATCAGCTTTACGCTAATAGCGTGGCAGAACTCAATGCCGCGCTTTGCCTCGACACCAGAGCCAAGAAATAAAAATATAAATTTAAATAAATATCGCAGTTCCTCGAGTGGGTATCGAACCCACAACCAGTCGGGTTTGTAGTCACACTTTTTGTCCTTGCGCCACGAATGGCCTCATGTAACACAAGAACAAAATGTGAAGCTAAAAATATGACATTTTTCAAAATAGCATCAATTTCATAACTTAAGTGTTATTATTGCGACGCACATAATACTGTCACAACTTTCATTCTCACTCAAAAATAAGAAAGGTTAGAAGCTTTTTGGTGATAATGACGTTGAAAGTAACGGATCATGTCGTTTACAAGTGAGAATATTTCCTTTTTGTTTAATTTTAACTGACTTTTCTGTTCTACTTTCATTTTTGATCAAAAATTATCGTTCATTACTCAAATACGTAAAGCTTTGGGCTTATAGAGGAGGGTTGTTTTTAGCGCGTATGTACTCGTGTGTACATAATTATGTACATATGTTCGTTCCATTGTTTCCTTGTAATTGAATTAAGCCAGTATTCCGATTTTGGTAAATGATACGTCGTTTTCTTAATGGCGCGAGTGTTACTAAATATTTTTTTTAGTTTATGCATTCAGGTTTTTTTTATTTGATTCTGGTTTGATTCCTACTCGGGGAATGTATTATTTTCATATATAATTTATCAATATAAACATGATTGTTAGGTTCCTCTTCATAACTCCACACTAGATCCATTCTGCCTACATTGCTATATGTGAGATACAGCAAAAACTCAACATCGTCGTTACCTGAACGAGGGAACAATAATAAGTTTTTATCTCCGAGCAAGAATCAAACCCACAAAACAGTTGGATGCTGCGCCATGACCGCCTCGAAAAATGTACTGAACATAAAAATAACAATTATAATATAAAACAACTACAAATAACAACCAATGATTTCACGCTGTTCACGTTAAAAAAAACACATTTCATTTGCACAAGTTAAATAAAAAAGCGTTCACCGTAGCTTTGACACGCCGAAAACAGTAATTCTAGACTATACAGATAGATATAGCGTTTATACTGCGTTAGGCAGTTATTTTCAACCGTTTCGCGTTTCAATAGCGGCCGCTGGTTTTTGCAAGTGCTATTAAATGAAATGACTATTTGGATTTGTTTGATTGTATAGTACAAAAGTGATGGTTGTAGGGTCGAATCTCCTCAGGAGTATTTTTTTTAAAAATAAAGTCGGTTTACGGATGATTATTTTACTTCATAATGTCATAAGAAAATATTAATGAAAAATTGCATACTTTTATAAATTGAATTGAATTATTATATTATCACTGAATTGTCATTATTTTGTATAATACAAAGAAGGAGTTTAGTGAAAACAACATTTTATCCGATAAATAAAAAAATATTTGGACTCAATTGAAACTCAGTTTCAATTTAAGTGAAAAAAAAAATAATTTATATTTTTTTTTCATTTAAATTATACAAATTAATTACAAGTAAAAAATGGATAGATGCGTCACAAGCACAACGCCGATAGTGCTCTCTCGCTTGCTCGTTCGGCTTAGATGAAATGTGACAATGAGTCATGCTTTTTCATGGGTGTGGTGTTCATAAAATTATAATGAAAAAAAAAATCATGTGTTTATAAAAATTGACACTGAGTTCCTTTACATAACGCTGAATCACTCATTTGGTGCAACAGTGAGGTAATTGCACTTTTTTTAAAAATGACAGGAGACATAATCAAAGTAAAAGTTTGTACATAGTATTTCCGCATACATTGACAAATTTACGCTTACAAATACATTACGCTTAAAAAATTACAATTACGTCATTGTCTACTCGAGGAAATATTAATTGAAATGAGCGGCGTTTAGTTCCGCTACTCAACATGCTACTCAATACCCTGTTATGTGCAGGATACAGCGTAAAATTATACACAACCTCTTCCTTTTTAAAAAAAGAAGTCGATTCAAAAATACAATTAAAATTCCAAATGTACATAAATCGTAAACCACGTGTTAGTAAAAGTAGACATGCATAAATATTTCACGCCATATAAACTCACCCTACATACATATATAACACAAAGAGCTTGGACGGTGGCAGATTAAAAGGTATTACTGCGACCATCAGCACTGTCCACTTGCGCTATTATTTCAACAGTTTACGTTTGTTAGTTCCAAGTCAGTACAAAGTTGTAACAAGCTGGATAAAGTAACGTGAATTGATGATATTATTTTCTAAGATGGTGCGAATTTATATAATGATATTTTGTGAAAATGTATTTGTATGAAACATATTATTAGATAGTTAATAATTTGGGATACTATTGTTAAAAAAGTAATTTAACACTGTTTTACTCAAATGTTACGACAGGAAGAGGGTATCTAGTACTAAGATACTCCGTTTCTTACGGACTGCTTAAATTTTCAAGACATTGTGTGTTGAGAGGAAGGAACTCAATGTCGGGTTTTATTTACCAGAACAAAATAATGAAAATAGTTTAGTTCCTCCGAGTGAACCCTATTACGCTTACAGTTCTCTCATGGCTTAAAAAACTTATTTTAACTTTTAGTTAATAATAAATTATTTTTAATTTAAAAGAATAGTTCTTTCTTTTAGAAGAACGGAAAATTCGTGGTTTTTAATAGTAAAGAGGGGAAATTCTATGATTTAAATTTTTTTTTTTTTAATGTTAACATAATACTTTTATTTGTTTCAGTTTTCAAGTCCCAGACATCACTATCAACAGATTCCGGCCTCTGCACCGAAAGAGGATTGAGGAGGACCCATATAGAAATAATCAAACCACCTGGAAAACGTATCGGTCTTAAACTGGCAGGTAAGTCGTAATGTTTATTAAGGTAAGCATTACTGTAATAGTGAGTTACGGAGGCTCGTTGGAGGGTTAAAAAAAGTTTTTTTTAGTTTTGCGCTGTGTCCCGCACATAGCAGGATAGGCAAAGTGAGATGAGAACCTAGTGTTAAGGCACTCCGTTGCTATTACTATACTTCCGTTACCTACTTTCCGTCGAATTCTGGACGTAATTCGTCCAGAATTCGACGGTGTACGACGTTGTAATTATATTATAATAAGAGATACAATTCAAGCTCTAAATTTCACTTAACAGTTTTTTACGTATAGGTTCTATTATATTTGCAAGTCAGTGATCTTCCAGCTTGTACTTGGCTATAAGGTTGATATTTGGTTTGATCTAAATAAATTGGATTGATCATCAACATTTGAGTGTCATCAAAGCAGTAAGCTTTAGTCTATATTGAAATAATCACACAAAAAAAATCGAAAATATGTTAAAAAAATCCTTCCAGTATCCAGAGATCATTAAATTTTTATGTACATTTCTCTAGTGCTCCGCAGTCCCAAAGCCGTCAATGATTTTACCAAATGATATCAGTATAACAAAGCTATCGCGATTGTTAAAGCGACAGTTGTGGGTTTGATTTCAAGAGAATTAAATATTTAATATTTTTATTACCTGGGTGGAATTTTGAAACTCAGTATGTTATGCTTCGAAAATTCGGTGATTTGTCTTGATACTAGGTATTCTCTGCCTACCCTGCTATACAGGAAAAACACATAGTTGTAAAACCTCTTATCTTTCTCCTGAAACAAGAAATTATTAAAAAGATTTACATAAGTATTTTCGAATATTTGATTTCTTTTTATATAAAAAAAAAACATAAATAAATCAAATAAAAATCCAGATGAGCACAATGTGTGACTGTAAAATCGGCTGGTTGTGGGTTCTATCCCCACTCGAGGAAATAAAATATTTATTTACATTTATATTTTCATTTCTTCGCTCTGGTGTCGAGTCAAAGCGCGGCGTTGAGCTCCCACTTGAGTTGAACTCCCCTTGAGTTATCACGCAATGCCTCCAGAACACTTGGCGGAAAGTGGGGCACGGAGTGTCTTAACACTAGATTCCCTCTGCCTACCCTGCTGAGTGCGGGATACAGCGTGAAGCTGATTTAAAAAAAACATATAAAAATATAAATAGCTCAGCTTTTTATTTCAAATCTGTTACCATTTCTAAAAGAAATGGCATTTTCATGAAAATATTATATATAATGTTTCATTCCCCACTTGGTACAATTTTCAAGATTTGCCAAGTCATTTCTTTCGCACTTACTGAAATTGCAACTACGTACATACTCGTAGGTATGTCAAATGGGATTTTTGAGAGTCTCGACTGGAGAACACTTTGCGAAAAGTAACTTGTACGGTGCGCAGTCCTTTACCTGCTTAGTAATATAAGATTTTATGAAGAAAATAAACAAATTATTTTAAATGAGGTTTTTCGTACATCATCATGGTGCAATTTAGCTAGGCATTTACATAGTAGGGTAGACAAAGGGAACCTGGGAACCTAGTGTGAAGCCACTGCATTCTCCATCTCTATTTCCTTTCATAAATATATCAACAGTCATTTCTATTAAAATTAAACCAAACCAAATCAGATTTTAAATGAAACTATTTAACCGGATGGCATTCGTCAACTGTCAGACGAATGGCTCCTCAGTCTACCGGTGACAACGGACTGCTGCAAAGTGTTCGAAACGTCGGGCTTCCACAAATGTATAAAACTAAATATATGCGATTAATCCGGTTAAATAGTTTCATTTAAAATTTATAACAACCGTGAAAATCAAAGATACATCATAAGATACTAAACCAAATCAGCATCACGCTGTATCCCGCACACTGTAGGATAGGCAGAGGGAATCTAGTGTAAAGACGGAGTGTCTTTACCCACTTTCTGCCGAATTCTAGAGACTGTGTGTTCAGTGGCGGAACTCAACGCCAACTCATTGTCTCGACACCACCATGAAAATATAAATTTAAATAAATATTTCATTTCCTCGAGTGGGGATTAACTCACAACCAGTCGCGTTTACAGTCACACTTTGTGCTTTTGCGCCACGACTGGCCACATTTATATTACTTAAAACTAATTAGATATTATGTAGTACAATTAGTTTTCATCTGGACAAATCGTTGTACGATTAAATTTATGTTTTTGAAATAAATAATAATTATAGTGATTTTTTAAGCTTTACACATCTTGTATATCGTAGATTTGGTAGTGATATCAATAACATTGTGTTTTGACGCTCAGTTCACTTTCCTGAATCTGGAGACGTTGTGCGGAAATAATTTACGCTTAAATATGGCGGCGTTGTTTCCGCCACTTATATGTAATACCTCGAGAATTCCGCGGAAAGTTCGGAGCGGCGTTTCTTTTAGTCCGCGTTAAATTTTCAGTCATCACATTAACAGTCGGACTCTATATTTGTATTCGAAATATTTAGAAAAGTGATGATACTAGAAAAATCGTAATTTTTGTTTTGAAACTTGTTGCTGGCAGTAACAGACAATAGGCCGTATGATGGTCGCAAGTCAAGGTCCGGTACTATATTGAAAGAGGGAATTTCAGTGTCTAACAGTACATATATGTTACTAAGATAAATTTTAGTATTAGCAAAGCGCGGCGTTGAGTTCCGCCACTCAACACGCAATATCTCAAAATTTCGGCCAAAAATGGTGTAGTCGGTCTATACTAATATAGTCGGTCTTAACATTAAGTTCCTTCTGCCTACCCCTTTTTATGGGAGATGCAACGTGAAACTGTAAAAAAAAATTAAGATTGATTTTGTGAAAAGGTGATTTTTAAAATGTTTTTTTTTTAATTTTAAAATAACTCGAAATACTTCTTTTGAATACTTCTTAACTCCTTTATACTTTTTTATATTGATATGTTAGTAATAAAAAAAACTTAGCACTTGGTTCCTTAACACTAGGTTCCCTCTGCCTACCCTGCTGTGTGCGGGATACAACGTGAAGCTGATTTTTTTTTAAAACCTAAAAAAAATTTACAAATCGAATAGAAATCTACAATGTTTTTTTTTATTTTTATACTTCTCACAAATTTTGCACGATAATAAGATTTTACTTAATGAAATCACTAAGTACCTCACTAAATAACTTCGTACTTTTGTACACCTATTTACAGGTAAAAACATAAATCCTTTATAAAATTTTGCTAAATTCCAACGTAATATTATATTACTTTTTACTCATACAAACATAACATATTCTACATAACAACCAGCTATTGAAGCTCACTGCCCTCCTAGGAATGCCGCGGTCACCGAATTTATAGCTTTACGCGATTTATGAGCGCTCTTTGATGTTAAAGGGCTATGTACATAAGTACATATGTTGGAAATTACGTATTATTTACTTACTATAGTAAAACATCAAATATAGTAAAAACATAATAGATAATAAGTGAAATGTTTACAAAAAGGCAATCTAAAATACGTGGACTTTCTTAGGAATTAAATATCTAGATAATTAATTATCTCTAGTTATAAGCCTTATTTAAGTAGCAGATAAATATAAAACTGTTGATTAGCTGATAATAATGAAAAAGTTAAAAAAGTACGGACCACGTGTCTGTAGTGTTTAGTTAAAATTATTAAAAAAAAAATATAATAAAAACATCGGTTTTTGATATCACGTATCAGTTCTATTCCTAAAAGGGGTAAATATTTATTATGAGGAGGTAGGTAGTATTTTTAAATATCTGCTATATGTTACAGTATTACAGAACTAAATTGACGATCTATGGATGGCTGATTCATGTTTGGCTCATGAAACTAATGCTATAACGACTTCTGTAAATTATAAGAGATGCCAAAGTATATCTGGATTGTAAACGTAAAATATATCGTGATAGGGAAATAAGTGTGCCTGTAAGCGTGACAGGTTGTGGGTTCGATTTTAACTCGAGAAATTTAAGCGTGCCATTGAGTTCCGCCACTCAACACGCAATGCCTGCAGAATTCACTGGAAAGTGGGGACGAAACGAGATTTATTTTGCCTTACTATAGAAGGTTGACCATATATATATTTTTTTGACGATATGAAAATCATACTAAAGCATACTCTATAAAACTTTTATTGGCTAAATCGTTATCATTAATAATTTAGCTTCGTTAAAAATATAACAAAACATAAATTATTCATAAATTCTCAAAATCATTAACACTTTCTCAAAATCATTAAAGATCCACAAGACAAAAGTACGCCTCCCACAAATTGGGGCGAATAGGATCGAAAATAAAATAAATTCTAAATATTTTTTTGTAAGTTTATAAACTTTACAATCATCAAAAAAGTTGAAACATTTATAATTAACGAGATCAATATTAATGACTAACACACATATCACACATAATACGGGCTTTCTGTACCTCGCATATCGTCACATGATTATCGTTTGTGGTATCATTCTTCGCATCTATGACACTGAATCCAATCATAAGGCATCAACAAGCCATTCCAACTTCTCTATTAAGTTTTTGTTTAATGTTTAGACGTTCTACGAATTCAAACGCTTATTTACAAACCACTTTATGTGCCATTCCGAAGCCACGACTCGCACAGTAAACGTTGTATTAAAATTTTCTCAGTGTTCTCATCTAATGATGGATGTCCACCATGTATCTTAATGACACCCTTGGAAATAGTGAATCTTCTTTGTAAGCTTGTGTATGGTAATTTGTAAAGCTCAGTAGCTCGACGTAGGTTAAATTTCTTGGTTAAGATTTTATTTGTGGCTTTTTTTCTTAGGATTACTCTCCCTTATTGTCTATCCTTGTATCTCTTTGTATAAAAGTACGAACCATCTACAATGAAAACAAAAAGGAAGAATTAACCTTAAATCTGAAATTACACATTTTAAAAACGTGATCCACTTCGCCCCTGATAGTACGATCCGAATAGCCCCAAATAAAAGATTTTTTAAATAATTATATAAATAATATTCTAAAATAGGCACTTTTCAAATCAATATATGATATACTATGTATATTATATAAAAGGACATGTGCCTGACTGACTGACGTAAGACGCACGCACAGCCGTAACCGCTGATAGTAAAAACGTGAAATTTGGACAGATGTTTATTTTCATAATCTGGACATTTACTAAGAAGGGATTTTGAAAAATTTTAACCCTAAAGGGATGAATTAGGGGTTGAAAGTGTGTATGGATTTTTTTAAATCGGCATCGATTTTTATAAAATTTGAAATTCAGACTCTTAAAAATATTTCAATGAACACGTATTTCATGGTTTTTTAGAATTCACCCGCTAAGGGTTCAAATAAGGGGTTGAAAGTTTATACGGAAAAGTCATTAAATCGCCACCGATTTTTATAAAAATTTAAATTCAAACTGTTAAACATATTTAATTGAACACGTATTTCGTGGTTTTTTTTAGAATTCACCCCTAAGGGTGCACATAAGCGGGCAAAGCTGCGCGCGTCCACTAGTGATATAACTAAAAATCTTAACATAAATCCTTAGTTATGAAATGAATTTAAGTACTGACCTTAGATGAGTGTCAAAAATTTAACACACCCAAAAATCTGAATTGCTATCAATATGTGTCGCAGCACTGGCACTGTTGTAAATAATGAATCAAAAAGTACCCTTCATGAGTAGTAAGGGTGGGAGAGGGAAGTAAGACGTTAGACATTTGAGTTATCTGTCTAACGTTAAACGTTAAAATATCAACGCTTTTCTTATATTGATATGTGCCAGAATATTAATAAAACTTTCACTTTGCGTCATGTAATAAATGGACAGGGAAATTTTAGTAATACATTCACTTCGAGAAGCCACCTCGTTCTTCACTTACCACTTCATTAGTTAGATAATGAAACAACAGTGTTTTTTCATCTGAAAAGTTCAAAAAACAAATATATTAAGATATATAACATTTCCTTATGAGTTTCTCAAAATACCATTAAATTTAGACCGATACATCCCAAGTGTCATCAAACACAAAAATCATATACATAATTGTCCCAAAAGGTAGCCAGTATCGATTATCGCGGCATCTGTCCTAGCCATCCAATAAATATGTAAATTTCGCTCGGATTCACCCTGGTCGGAAGAAATTCGCGGCACTTGTAAACGATGGGGGGAGTTTTTATCATTAAAATCTTCTTTGACTTTGAGGGCACGAGTAAATAGACTATTGAAGTTTGATGTGTGCTTCCCCAAAACAGGGAATTAATGGGAATTTGTGATTGCTCGCATATTTTATGTAAAATTTGGTAATCATAGCGCTGGTAATTTTTTATTAACTGTTTGGTGATATTTTAATGTAGATGTTTTACATTATTGTTTTGACGTTATTAATTTATTTACTAAATAAGTGGTTGTGGACCATATTAGACTTAAATATTTTATATTTACCATATGCAGATTCTATGGTGTTAAGTTACATCTCTCTGCGTATTTGTATCGGTAAATGAGAAAATACGGAGAACGTGGTAACTTATCACTAAATGCTCTATAATAGTAGATAATTTTTATCAAACTGTATTTGTATGCAAACTGTATAACAATATGTATTAAAGTCATGATATGAAACCATTCTAATGGAAGAAATATTTTATTTAATATAAGTCGAAAAACCCTTCGTTTGTCAAATCCTTCTGAAATACAAACTAACTTTAATCGCTTAAACGTATAACTAGATGGCTATTACACTGCACATTGAATTTGTTGATCAAAAACATAACACACCACAAAGATGGCTGTTTCATCTCAACGATTCTCTGAACTTCTAACAGTTGAAGCGTTTAATTACCAATTGATTGTTTAATCTTTAATCTTTTAAGCACTATTTGAATCATGTATACAACACTGAGTTGAATCAAACAAGGATTGAAATATCCAAATTATTTAAAAATATATTCAGTTCAGTTTTTATTTTAAAATATCTAGAACGGTTATTTTGGAACATAAATTATCAATGATTTAAAAATTATAATTTGATGCACATATATATGAAAAATCATTTAAAAATTGTCTTCTCTTATAAAATTTTATATATATATATATATATATATATATATATATATATATATATATANATATATATATATATATATATATATATATATATATATATATATGTTGAGTACGCTAAAAGTGTGATAATGATTTGATATGTTAACATTCTTCGTCATCGAATATGATTCCACAATCACAAATAATGTGTCACATCACTATGGTAGTGTAAAAAATGCATAATTAATTTTTTACTTGGCAGTATAAGCTTTGAGAAAGGAGCACCAAGCTAAGAGTCAAAGCTAGCTAGCTAGAGTCAAATTATCTAGAGTTAGCTCCAATGTCCATCCAAGGATGAAAATTTGCTACACCGTGACCTCAACAGTAGCAAGATGCATATTTCATACATAATTCATACATATAGTATTAGATATTCAGATTTTATAAGACCAACATATTCAAATATTACATTCCATAACCATACTGTAAGTTTAAAGTGTTATAAATATGTAATACAAAGATTGTTTTGATTAGACAGTTGTCGTGGTGCCATTGTAAATAAAGTATCTGACAGTTTGTGTGTAGGTTGTGATACCGACAATATACCGCTACGTAAATACGCAATATCTCTTTTCGATTATTCATTATTAATATAAAAAATTTAGAATACATTGTTAATTTGGAAGATAGTTAAAAAAAATTAAGACAAAATTCTTTTATCTTTTAGGTTCACAGTAATAGAATTTAGTGTTTTAATTTCTACAATCTATTTAAAAATAATAATAAATTAGTCAGCATAATTTCCCCAACATAATTTAAATAAACATTCAAACAAATAAAAGCGAAACAAGCCATATAAATTTTATTGTTTAAAAATGTTATAGTTAAACATAACAGTTAAACGTATCTATATTAAAGTTGGTAGAATGGAATTACGATTTCGGCATTTTATTTTTATTTAAAATATGTTTATAGAAAAAGCTTTAAACAAAGATTATTATCGAGTTAAATATGTGCATGAAGTACGGCTGGAAATAGTTTAAACTATGGAAAGTGAACTAAATGCTGCATATCTGCTTTACCCCTAACTGTACAACTTTCGTCGCCTAAAGCGTTTTGATATGAGCTTGAGTTTAGTTTCGTTTTAAAGTTCAATCGAAAACGTTTCTATATAATTAATGAGTAATATTTGTTTTAAAATTATTCGCCTTTAATTCAAAAATATTTAAAAATAAAGATAAATAGTATAAAAAAAAATACGGAAGCTGACTATGACATTTTCTATTTATCAATCCGTCATCTGTCTTTAGTCACTCGTTTTCCGACATCCGTGGACCAATCAATCACAGATCGTCGGACCAGCCGACTTTACCACCATATAATAATAAAAAAAGAGAAATTAATCACTTAGTATCTATTCATTTAATTCATAAAAAGTATAAATATGAATTAAATTGTTTTTGTTCTTCGCAAAATTACATTTTTACAAAAGAATAACTAGAAGATGTTACTTTGAGATGTGTCATATGCGATGTCAAAGAAACCGCTAATTCTTACCACAAAAGTGGTTTCATAAATGTATTTTAAGCTGTCTGAGTGTTGGTCGTTAAATGGAAGGAGCGTTGATTAAAATAGCTTTCATCCGGATTTTAGTTTAAAATTTATCTGACAACCCCGTCGCGGCGAGTCTGATATATGCCTAATATCTGATGGACTGCAATTGTTTTAAGTTACTTGTATTCACATCAAAAATACTAGGTTCTTTTGGTTTAAGTAAGCCAATTACAGTGTTAAGTTCTACTTGCCGAATTTTGAAAAAGATATGGCTCGACATTAGGTTAAATTCACTTTTTCTAGCATAGACGAAGCTGACCTAAGATATTCCACTTCAACCTACAGTTTTCAGCCAATCTAACGACATGAGCTATGGGTATGGTAAAACGCTTACGCGGCTTCTTATACAACTAAACCTAGTAAAAGAAATTATTAATAAGCAATCTTCCGTAAGAAGATTCAAATTTACAACTATCGCGTACACACGCGATAGTTGTAAATTACAACAGTACCGACATATTCGAAAAATAACGTAGGCACGTAGGGAGCGGGAACCTGGGAACCTAGTGTTAAAACACTCTGTTCCCATTAGAAAACTTCTGTACCCCATTATCCGCCGAATTCTCGAGGTATTGTTCTTTCCCCTGAGAGGGAACCCGCAACCGTCAGAGGTACAGTCGTACGCTTGTATCCCTGCGCCACGACGGCCTCTGACATAATTATATAACAATAAACTCATTTCAATATTGTTTTATAATAACATTTTATTTGGCACATGCATTATACTCATATTCATAAGTCATAATGAATAAAATTATTATTAACCTGCGAAAGGCGGCGACGGATTTAAAACGTCAATTAGTATACCGACGCCGTTGGGGGAACTATATTTGTACAGTGTAAAAATAGTTTCGTGCGTAGCTTATGGATAGCTTTGAGAGGTTTTGAAACATACATGTAAAGTTAATTTTTGATTTATAGCGTAGCTTTAAGTTTCACGGTGTTAAGTTCTGTTAAAAAATTGAATGGAAAGTTGGGATCAGTTCAAAAGCAACGATTGCGTCTAGCATTTAAATCTTTAGAAAAAGAAATACTGTTTGTCTGTTAATTCGGTTTCCGAATGATAATTATACGTTATATTATAGTCTTAAGAATACATTCATAAAAATTAAATACTTTTATGAATTGAATTGAACTGTCGTCATTGAATTATGATTATACCGTATTAACCTTAGAGCTTGGCATTTCGTTCTCTTTGAAAACCTCGTTAAAGATATAGCATGAAGCTACTGTAGTTTAGTATTTTTTTATTATCGTTATTTTATATAAAGGAGTTATTTTTTTTCACACAGAGAGGTAGACAGAGGGAACCTAGTGTTAAGACACTCCGTTATCCACTTTCCGGCGAATTCTGGATGCATTGTGTATTAGCTGGCGGAACTCAACGCCACCTTTTGCCTCGACACCAGAATATAATTATTACAGTATATAGTAGTAACAAATGAATGGATAGATACGTCAAAAGTCGATCGCTTAGGCTAATCGTGCCTCTCTATCGTTTGTTTCTCGTTCTCGCTTACACACTCGGCTCTGGTGAAACGTGTGACACTGAGCCGGCGTTCATCTATTTGTAAGAGATTATCACGTCAAAATTTACATGGCACATTAGCAAAGAAAAAAAAATCAAGAATACTCAGATTAAAATAATTCAGGTATTTGTACGATTTTTTTATTTATATTAATTAATTGTCATTGAGACCATTGTAGCTCAGTAGAACTGTATGTTATCACTGTCAAAGCCATGGTTTGATCCCCACTCGGGAGAATAATTATATTAAAATGATTTTCACTTCTCCGCACTGGTAAAAGTAACGCGGCTGGAATTCTACCTCTAACAAGCAACATAGTGTCTAACATCAGGGTCCTTCTGCCTTCCCTGCTATAGTGCTGAACTAAAATAGTTTTTCTGCATATGCTAAAAAAGCGTAAAACTCTTTTTTTTTATTCATCAACATAACATTATCTTTATGGTTATATTATTACACAAAAAAAGTTTCAATGAAATTTCATAGTAAAACATGAAATAAAGTACTACAAGATGCATAAAGAAACATTATTTATGTAACATTTACGCTTGAAAGTCTCATTTCTGCCAGTTAACAGAAAACAGCTGTTGAAATACGCCGCTATTGGAAAGTGTCTGTGAACATGATGGTTGTGGAGTCGATTCCTTCTCGGGAAACATTGTTTACCCAACTGCGCGACGAATTATATAGTAATGTGTTTATCAGTTTATGTATTTATCTCTATATATAATAAGACAGTAAAAATATTTTGTCTGTACATTTAGTTATTTTGACTGAAATGGATAGAGGGACACCTAAATAGAATAATAGAAAGCAAAAATATTTATTTTTAATTTCTTGTCTGTCTGTCTATCTGTCGATATATTTTTGTCCGCATTTTTTTCTGAAAGTACTGAGCCGATTTACTTGAAAATTTCACGAATTGCTTTGTTTTAACTTAACTTAAGTACTAAAGTTTAGTTCATCAAAATCAGTTTATTAAAAAAAAGTTATCGTCATTTGAATGAACTCAAGGCATTAGCTTGCCTGCGAATATTTTATAGCAATCGCGCTGGTTTCTTGGCTAAAGAATGACATTCGAAACGTCTGGGTTATATGACTGTTGATAAAAATATATACATTTTTGAAGCACTATTATATAATATTTTATACAATAAAGTAACTGAAATTGAATTGTTAGTGGAGATTACCTTCATAAATCATAACAGTTAAGTTTAAGTCGTAATTAATTATGAAGGTAATCTCCACTAACAATTCAATTTTGTTTACTTTATTGTATAAAATATTATATAATAGTGCTTCAAAAATATATATTTTTATCAAC